>AJFL01001029.1:0-20830 GCA_000467735.1 Rhytidhysteron rufulum CBS 306.38
GTTCGATTCCCGGCGAATGCAATTCGCCTTTCTGAATATTTTTGTATTTTTATTTGGTATTGTGGTTGTGATGGGGTTTTTTTTGGTTTGAAAGTGTTGAAGTCTAAGGAAATTTTGGGATTTTGGTTTTGTGGGATTGAGCTTATTTAAGCGAGACCCTGACGCGACCAACCAATGAGAGGACGCGATTATCCTTACTATGGTATTCCTTCAAGTTGGCTTTTAGAGGGTTTATTTTTTAAAGATGGACACAGAAATATGCTGTGATGGATGAGTGGTGTTGCGTAGACAAGTTCTTTGTTGTCATTAGGATTAAAAATATCTGTGAGTCCTTCCGTTTCCGCTCTGAGATTACTTTTGGGGTAGCAAGCACAGCTGGAAGTATGAAGTGGAATGGAATCAGTAGGAGGTACATTTCCGTGGTATTTCGGTGGAGTGACTTGAAATGAAGTTTTTGTTTAGAATAAGAATGGTATTGACGATGCTCCGCTATTTCAGTCACAAGTATGAACGTATTTATATCGCTGAAGCTAGTCCCTTGAAATTAATGCCAGATATGTATTTTGAAATGGATTAAGTGGATGTAGAATGGAGGAGTGAGGAATCATCACTATTCATGTCCTTTCATCCATCCATTTGATCCATCTTCTTACTCAAAATCATTCCCTGCGTCAGTGTGAGAGTAAGGCAATTGCCAACCGACTTACATTATGATGACGGTTGGTCCTAATTTGGGGAGACTGAAAAATGGTATCGCCCTTTCCTTTTTAAAAAAAATCCCCTTTGAGGTACTATGACCCTGAAGTTCCCTACTTAGTATTCGGGATATTAGCTACATCTCAACTCCAACTAAAAGCTTTGCATTGCTTAGATATAACTATGCCGGGTATGGAACATGATGTTTGTTAGTATTTGAGTCGCATAATCGGGGCCCGCCCCAAGCTTAATTGCGGCGTAGTTAAATCCATCTCAGCGCAGCGGCGCGGTTTTACCTAACTTCCTTAATCCAGAGCCAGTAGTTTATACACGTGGTGGTCATATACAAGATAATTGACTGAAATTCATTGTGTCCAATGTCATAGGTGTTCAGTCCTTCATCAACCCATGCTTTCAAGGAGACCTCACTCAAGCCACCAACATATCAGTGGATCAATTATGTGGATTAATGCCGCAGCAAAGGACAAAATGATTGAGGAAGGCATTTGATTCGCGATTCATCGAAGCATTCTAGAAAAGGTTCATGTCAGCCATGTATCCGTGTGAAAGAAGCCTAATATGCTTCCCCAAGGTAATAATGGCACAACCCCCACTGGACAGCAGGGCTGATGTAAGGCCTGCTTACCTCCTCGGAAGTTCAAGGTCCCCATATAATATATCACCATGACCCTGCTGCTGTTTGAATTTGTTCTTAGGGGTTATCCATTCACTAATCATTCAATCAGCAGTCATAGCATTCATGAATCCTCATGGAGAACTCCAATTTCCAATGGATTTTCCCATCCGCAGCTCCTGCCTTCAGTGCTCTACCATCTTCATTCACAACAATGAACACAACCAGCTCCGACGTATTCGGTACCTTTTCCGTACATGCCAATGATAGCATCGAGTTACAATGGGTGGTTCAAAACGATAATTCCAAGTCCCAAGGTATACAATATGAATGCGGTATCAGTGAGTACAGCTCGTATTTACCATCACAGCATCTTCAACCCAATGAAGGGTAATTCTTTTCTATTAGAGAACTATGCTAATTGCCATATGGAAAGTTCCAAATGGATCTAGATCTAATCATCCACCAGTGTTGGGATTCGGTTCACTATCGCCATACACATTCCAATTTCCGTTTCCCTCGACACACAGCAATACCATCTCGCCCCTCACTTCCCCAGCAACAGATATATGCGTCTTCCTATTCTACAACGACTCTGAATCAACATTCTATCCAACAGTATCCTTTGCGATAACCAATACGTCTCGTCCTCAAGCTCTTCATTACACATCACAGAGCCCATCTGGGACCCCTTATAACTCCTCCGTGAGCGAATTTCCTCCCGAGTCAAGGTCTGGACGAGATCTAGGTCAGATTTTGGGACCTGTGTTGGGTTGTTTAGGATTATTGGCTGTTGTGATATTGGTGGTATTCTGGATTCGGAGAAAGAGAGCAAAAAATAGGTCTGACCAAAGCAGAGTGGCGGGGATGGAGTTGGATGCATGTGGGTTGAAGAATGATCAGCCACCTTCTTATGATGAGACTGTGGCGCGTACATAACAATCCAATGGGCGTATCGGTTCTTGCATGTCACTTCAGATCATACTCCTCAATATTATCAATGTTTAGAGTACTACTTGGTGAAGATTACTCATCATAAGAGCCGGGAGGCAGCATCGTGGTGAACTTGACCGAAACCGCATTCAGTAAGTCATTGAAAGAGAGGCTCGACGATGTTATAACCTAGCCAACCTACCATCACATGATCTTCTTAATATGAAATCATCATAGGCAGTGAACACATCTGATGGAAATCGATTCTTCAATTTAAGTAACCCTTTCTAGCTCCCTTCATCCTCCCCTGATGAATTCCCCTCATCAATAACTGTTCCCTTAGTTCGGTGGAAACTTCTCACCAGAATCCCACTATCCATAATTAGCCCGCACCTCCCTTTATCAAGTAAGAAGGAAACCGATAACTCACATGTTCAGCAATACAACCCCCCTCCCAACGATACCTATCCACAACCTCACCAACCCCACTCCTATAATTCAACCAACCCTGCGTCCCATTAAACTTCGTCCTCAACACAGTAATTTGCTGGTTCCCCCAGATAGGACTCAAGATGTTCCAAGCGGAGTCGAAGCCGTTTCGGGCTGCTGGGTTATGGTTCTTTGGTATACGGATTAGCGATCATCATTTATCTACAAGTGAATGATATTGTAGTAGAATATTAAACATGTGGATTGAGAAGGCTAAGAAGTGGAAAGGGCGGCGGAAAAGTGGTTAGGAGTGTGAGGATACGATACTAGGGATTGGAGTTGGGGTGTTGGGGGTCCCTTACTATATAATCCTGAGTGATATACTCAAACGCCTCTGTAATATTCTTGGTAACCAAAAACGCATTCGCAAACTTATCAAATCTCGCATGCGTCTCATTCTCACTCGGAGCCGGCGTGATCCTCTCACAAGGCTTCGGTTTCGTAGCGCGGGCGCTGAGGGAATGATGGTCTGGTGTTACCGGGGCGGCGAGACCCGTTAATGGGGCAAGGAGAGCTGGGAGTAGGAGTGTGAAACGCATTTTTGTTGGGTTCGTGTTCGTAACCAAGAAGAGAGTATTTTGGTAATGTAGTAGGATGTTTGCGGATAGGGAGGTAGAGGAGAGTGGATAGGAATATATATATCTATCAAGCTAGGGAAGGTATTCTTAGAAGAGGGGTTGGGTGGGTCAATGCCAACGTCTGAATCCCCTAGCTTCACTTTGGATAATAATCTAGAAGGTCTTGGTAACTATCCTTCAAACCTCCTTTCTATTGGTCGTGTGAATATTGCTAGTTAATGGATATTAAGCAATTGCCCGAATACTGCCTGGAACCCTGTCGGTAGGTATTAATCCTTACCCGAGATTCGTGCATAAAGGGAATTTGGGTCGTTTATGTTTTCTTGTGCTTTCTTTATCTTCTTGCTTCTATTGGTGGATGTCGTGGTGTTTGCTGAGGTTGTTATGGACATGACGTAGGGGAGGTGGCGATGTGAGCGAGTATGTCATGAAGGATGTCGTGGAGGTTTATCCCGGTAGGGAGATACCCCAGTCGGAATTCGCGTAGACTATTCAAGCATTCTATTCTATCGATTGTCCAAGTGCCGAAGGAAAGAAGAGCTCAAACGTCGTGAAGTTAAGCTCAAGGATCTCGGGCTTAGTCCATTCACTGATTTTCACGTGAACCTTTCATCTTACCAAGGATACACTAACAATTCTATAAGCTTAAGCATTGAACTTCGCGACTCATTATTCGACTAACAAAAAGCTCGTTCTCGAAGGGGGCTAATCCGCCCCGTCCACTTACATCTCATCCTCAGGCTACTTACCGCCTCATCATTATCCTACCTGATACCTAGATCTCCGCTTCGTCGAAGTTCTAGGTTACTCAGCCCGATCCCTTTTTCCATGTGGATATGAAGAATGTCGCCTTTGGCTTCATAGTCGCCAGTTCGAGGGTACATGCAGCCGCGCAGCGTTCTCAATTCCCTGAATTTCTGCTGCAACCAGTGGCCCTTTGGGTTATTATCTTGGATAGCCCGTTCAATCCACTGGTCCAACGCTTCATCCTCCCACTCCTTATCTCTCTTTCCCCATGTCCTAGCGGCTTGTAGAAGGCCAAATACAATGCTTCTATCACAGCCACCCTCCATGACCGCGAAACGGATCAGCTCCAAAGTTGGAGCTCTCCCAAGCTTTCTATGCTGACAGAACAACTGCACAGCCTCAAAATTGCGTTCCAGAATCGCATCCCGCTTCCCTTGTACAGCAATCCGTCGAGTTTCTTTGTCCGCCCAATCAACTGTTAACCCTGTTGTCCAAAGGAGAAATCCGAGGAAGGAGACCTTGTCTTGTGTCCAAGGGCCGCGAAGAAGTTTCGTGGGCAAGCGGCACTTTATGAAAGCCAGCTTTGGTACATGACCCCGTGAGAAT
This sequence comes from Rhytidhysteron rufulum CBS 306.38, assembly GCA_000467735.1. Classification (NCBI taxonomy): domain Eukaryota; kingdom Fungi; phylum Ascomycota; class Dothideomycetes; order Hysteriales; family Hysteriaceae; genus Rhytidhysteron; species Rhytidhysteron rufulum. Next base: position 4,684 of record AJFL01001029.1, read on the forward strand.
ACCATCTTAGATGGATTCTCGAATGCTGGTGGCCATGTAGGATCGGTGCATCCTTCTTCTCTCGTCCGACCGCATAGACATCCCGCACTCTCGTATTTCTTGAGCACGAAGCTTTGAAACCTTGCCCAAGTCATCCATTTGTACGTGAATAAGCGGGTTTGGATTGCCGTTTGTTCAACGCGATCCCCGCGGGCTTCAGTGAGGTATTGGGCGCAGAGTTGGTAGTAGCAGTACTCGTTGGAGAGTTGGAAGGAGAGATGTGGGGATGCTGCTGGAAGGGAGAGGTTGGAGGAGCGGAGGAAGATGTCTTGGAGGATTTCGGCAGGGAGGGTCTCAATTGGGGAGAGGTGTTTCGAGGTGCCTGCTTCGTGTGTCATTGTGAGCGGTATGTTAGTAGAAATGTGTAGAGAGACATCGGATGGAGCTTAAGAGATGAGTTGCAGCCTAGAGCGAAGACGAAGCCGTCGCGTCGGGGTACGTGTTCTACGCTTGGCATTGTCTTGTGGGCAATAAAAATGCGTCTTGAACAACATGTCGGAAGGCTCCAATTGAGCTCCTTGTTGATCTCATAAGAGGATGCGTGAAGACGATGCGGAGTTTCGTGGATTGCGGAGACCGGAGGAGACGAGACGAGACGACGCGCATGAAGGAAGTTGGTCCGTGCTGAAGCTCTCCGTCTAGCCAATCATGTTGCAGGCTCTACGCTTTACTCACAGTGCTACGAAGTATGATATTCATACACAAGGAAAGATGCGCTGATCCTCGATTAGATCCCTACAATATATCAAAAGAGCATTTGGTGATTAGGAGTTTAACTTAGGTATTGTATTGTCTCTAATCAACATGCATGACCATCATAGCATACCACCTTCATCGACGTAATTATTGAAAGAAAATGCAAGTCATCAGTCCATTCGTTGACATATTCTACTATATAGCCATTCCCGACCATCTTCACTTCCTGTTCCGATTATAAAAGGTGCTCATCCTATATTGCGTCTCGCCCTCATACTGCTGCAAATCTGCGAGAGCCTGCTTTCCTTCCCGGATAATCGTCTGCCTGATCTCTTCACTCCTGGGCGTAATCGTGACCTTGAAAGGTTGAGGTCGCATATTCAAACCATTACTACCCTTCATTAGCATATCTGCACTGAGAGAAGTGGCATGCGATTGAAGGAAGCGAAGACTTACGTATAATCAAAGATATCCACCGGAATCTCCTTCCCATTCTCATCCAACGCAGGCGTGATCCTAAATCCCCAAACCAATCTCGCAACCGTCAACCACGTTCCTTGTTCCGCGAGTGCCTGGCCCGAACATACTCTCCTCCCCCAACCAAAAGTCATATAACCTCTTTCACCAGGGAATGGTCGGTTATCGACGTCTCCTTTCAGATATCTGTTCGGGTTGAACCTATCCGGTTCAGGGAAGTCTCGCTCATTATGATGAATCGCCCATACATTGCCTTGAACCCATGTTGACTTAGGGATCAAGTAGCCGTTATAATAATCGTCTTGAACCGGAGCATGAGGCTGTCCGCCTATTATAGCTACGGAACGCCAGCGGAAGACTTCCTTGACGAAAGCACGCATGTAAGGGAGATCAGCGTCATCATCGAAGGAGGGACTACGGCTTGAACCAACGACTCGGTCGAGTTCTTCCCAGGCAGGTATGATCGTCTCTGGGAAAGCTCGCATGGCTAGAACGGCAGTAATGAGAGTTGAACTGGAAGTGTCTGAGCCGGCACCGAACAGATTCCCTGCTAGAGCTGATATCTCTTGTTCGCGGAGATTGTATTTCGGTGACTCTTTGAAAAGGAACTTAGAGTAGCAGTCGTCGTGGCCAGATTTCTCATTCGCTTCTGCTGCAAGTGAGTAGAAGAAGTCATGACCCCTGTGGGAACCTTTTCGGCCTAGACCTTGCTTCCAGGGAGCGTATTCTGTAGGTACTTTAGCGAGGATGGGGAATGTCTCCATGAGCATTGGGAAGCTCTTTCCGGGGACGTTGAGGTCAGCCGCTCGGTGCATCACTGCAATGACTTCGGTGATGATTGGGTCTTCCGGGTCAGCTACTCGACGACCAAACCCAATGATTGATACAACGGAAGTGGCGTAACGCTCGAAATGGGCAACGTATTTCTCTGGAGTCGAGAGTAGATCGTATGCTACAACTTTCGACTCGTCATTCTGAAAGTCTCGGTATTTCTTCACTTGTTGAATCCCAACGCCCTGGTGCATCAGTTTTCTTTGAACCCGGAAACGGTCCCGCTCTTCAGGTGTAATGGTAATCATGTTTACGAGATTATTTTGACCGGCTCCAAGTTCAGCAAATACAAGCATTCGCGGTCGTGAGCAGTAGATCCCCGCACGTTTATCGAGAAGTTCGTTGGCGGACCATGCATCGTTGATCCAGACGGTGGGATTTCGCCCAATCCAGAAGGTTATCAGTGGTGAGTTGTATCTCTTGGATAGTGATTCAAAGTAGATCCAAGGCTTGTTGTTTGGGAGGTAGTATGTGTTTCCAACTATAGGAAATGGGAATGGACCCGGAGGCTGTCATCGATCAATTAGTTAATGTGAATGAATGAATGGCAAATAAAATTAGTACCATCTTCGACCTCAAATACAACATGTATGCATAATCGGCCAAAATGGCCAAGAGGCCCGTTATCAGCGTCGCCAGGAGTACATTTCCTGCGCCAAATCGTGATATGTTGTGCTGCAATTCATGCAGTGGAAGGGCCTTGAAGATCTCTTCGATAGCCATGATCCCTCATAGATCCGTTGACTTCTATTGGAATATCGTCTTTACCACGAGGGGTGTAAGAGAAACAATGAAGTCACGACAAGGTTTGGAGAAGTTGACAGCCACGATGTAAACGCCCATGCCGGGTTTCTATCAACCCACCATGTACTCGGAACACGGCCAATCTTTACCGAGGACCATGTTGATAAAACGGACGAATTAACCAGCGACACTGCGTACGGTTGTTTGTAATCCCCTCATTCGTGATTCAGTCAAAGGATGAATCCGATGATGTTACCCCACATCGTCATGGTGGGGCTGCCGCTACCCCGGCATTTGTGGAAGCTGGGGAAGCCGGTTACTCCGCATTATAACTCGTTATGGTTTCTCTAGAGCTAATCGACTTGAAGCTTACTGAAAGATGGCTTTTGGGTCTTTAGCTAGAGGTTGCTTTCACTCGGTGACTGGTGATGAGTTAAGCTCGATTGAGGCTTGAAACTTGCTACGAAATCGTGGCTAGGGCGGATTATGCCTGAATTCATCTACATGAATTCATAGAGAGGAGTATTTATCGTTTGCAAATCGGCATCCAGGTCATATCAAGCACCTCTCGGCCGGGATTATTGATTGGTGTGTCCATGTGGAGGTGTAATGAGCACCCATCCGACGAAAGTTACACGATCTACGAGGAATATGAGGTCCATGAATAATAAATTTCAATGAGTGCTAACGGCTACTTTGCTTTAAGCTTTATATGATGACTGTGTAGAAAGAGATGTTGGATAAAACCCGTAACACATGATTGGCACATGACCATTTTTCGCCTTCCTTCATCAATCTTCAATATATCATTTAATTTTAGTTCCACAGCATACTTAAAACTGCACCTTCTTTCTTCTACCGTGTCTGCTGTTCGGTACAGAAACTTCTAGAAAGTGCTTCGGAACCTGGGACGGTAGCCTTTGCATGAATGCATGTTTCAGCCCTACCACGTAAATGAACCGTCTGGAGGCTGAAATTTAATCAAATCTATTTTTTATAGAGAATACCTACTGCAACGCTCATATTATACAAAGTGTGAAGCCACCATTCTTGAATTATTCGATCAATGTCTTCCGTCCGAGGAAGTGAATCAGTGAGGGAATATGACTTGGGTATTTGAGAATTAAGGTTATTAACGATAGAGATGAAAGAACATTTTCAAATGAAGTGTTTCCAATTTGGTAATAGCGAGGTATATGATGGAAGAATGGAAGAAGTCCCACGAGGACTTCAGATGAAAAACGAGAAAATTAAAGCTAACTCGAAACGGACTGGCCCTTGATACCCCGGCCACGTTAATATCAAGCTTCACATCTTCAACGCCATCACTCTTGTTTCACACTTCATCATCTCGCATCTCCAATCCTTTCCCCAGCTTTTCCATAGAATCATCGAGACTAATATCAATTGCCGACAAGCCCGCTCCAGGCAAAAGCGTTTCAATTGACTCGTGACCCGCTGTTAGCTTACACCTGTCCCTGAAATACAACAGCACTCAGATCTGGAAGCAGAACCTACTCCGTAGCTAAAGATGCAGATCTAGTTAACCGCGCAGCAATGAGGCAGAATGTCCGGATCCTTCAATGCGTCCTCGCGGCAAGACCATTGATTTGGGACCTTCCTCCGTTGCGGCGAAGACATTCAAGCCAATTGCAATCTCCAGATAGGCCGTCATTTGGACTAACGGACTATGCATATATCGTGGCAATTAATTTTCCCAGGATTGGTTAACACGCTATCACTCTTGGATATATTGTGATCCACTAAATTGGTATGTATGGGGAAGCGCTAATTGGCGAGACTCTGGGGTTTCTCCGCACCCCACATGATGGATATTAGCCCTTGACCGGGGTGTTATGCATGGATCGGCATTTTGGGCATTTGGATGCATTGTTGATGCTGGCTTCGAGTTGGTATATCTATCTCCCTTCACAATACTTGTTTATCTCAAGGTCCGTCGAGTACATTTCCCAGGAACTCTGCCATTTCTCGCGGTCCTCGTCGTTCATCGGTTTGATCTCGACTTCTCAAGACAACAGTGAGCTAAAATGCCTGAAGCAATTGGAAATGGACTCAGGGAGAATTGGAAGTGTTTGCTTGCATGCACACTTGTTTCCATGTCTCCCTTCCAATATGGACTTGACTTTGGTCTTATCGGATCTCTCCAGGCAATGCCTGGTTTTCTTAAGGTATGTAGAAGGCGAGTTTTCCGAGAGACTTACGAGTAACGGTAATGATAGGTCTTTGGTCATGAAGATCCAAGTAGCCCGATGGGATATAACATTTCCCCAGGACGACAGCAACTCATTTCCTCATTGATGACTTTGGGTGCGTTCGTAAGTTCATCCAGTGCAGGTCCCGTTGCATGGAAGCTGGGCCGAAAGGCATGCCTCTGGGCTGCATGCATCCTGTGTATTGTATCCAATGTGGTCATGATGTGCACTACGAACCTCAGCGGACTCTATGCTGGAAGGTTTCTCATTGGCATTGCGAACGGCTTCTTTATGACTTTTGCACAGTTATATATCCAGGTATGTGTAAATTTCATTTTTGAGGGAGTCTTTCAGGCCTAAGAGGAGTGCATTAAAAGAATATGAGCTCCTTTCAATACTCATCTAGGAGAATTCAGCAACTAACATGAACCAGGAAAGCTCACCAGCCAGATACCGTGGTCTTCTCATCGCAACTTTCCAATTCTGGACCTCAATCGGAAGCCTCATCGGCACCGTAGTCGACAACTTCACCGCCAAGATAATGAGCAAACAATCCTACATCATCCCCCTGGGCCTCATCTACATAGTCCCGGGTATCCTATCAATCGGTCTCTTTTTCATCCCCGAATCCCCACGCTGGCTCCTCCATCAAGGCAAAGACGAACAAGCCCGTAAATCCCTCCTCTGGTTACGGCCCGACAAAGACGCCGTAGGTGAAGAGATAGCCAATATCGCAGCTGCGATCATCGCAGAGAAAGAACTCGCCAAGAGCGCCTCTATCGTGGATATCTGGAAGAACCCTGTGGATCGACGACGAACTCTTCTAGCCGTTGGCGCTATCTGCACCCAAGCAGCTTCAGGAGCAATGTTTATGATCGCCTATGGAACTTACTTTTTCGAAATGGCACACGTTGGAAACGCATTCCAGAATTCCTGCATTCTCACTGCTGTTGGTGTTATAGTTATCATCATCAACTCCGCCATCATCACACGATTCGGCCGACGGCGTGTCTTCCTGATGGTCGGGATGGCTCTTTGTGGTGTTTGTCAACTTATCACTGCCGCGGTATATAACGCGCAACCGGGCACTGTTGAGACAGGTAGGATCATCGTTGCTTTTGGTGTCATCTACATCATGGGATATAACGTAAGTCCAAACCCTGCCCCAGAGCCCACCACCACCTGAAATTTAGTACTAATTCACCACAAAGGGCGCCGTTGCAACATACGCATGGTTGGCTGGAGGCGAGATTCCATCTCAACGACTCCGTTCTTATACTTTCGGCATAGCCGCTGCCCTAGGATTCGCCGGTGCTGTAAGTCCCCCTTTATTCCACTCCTTCACCACCCCTCAATCGCATTACTAATTCCTCCCCAGTGGCTAGCCACATTCACAGCTCCCTACTTCATCAACCCAGACGCCTTAAACTGGGGTCCAAAATATGGTTACATCTGGGCACCCTCGTGCTTTGTCACGGTAGCATGGGTATATTTCTTCCTACCGGAAATCAAAAACCGTACGTTGGAAGAAATCGACGAGATGTTTGAGGCACGTTTGCCAGCACGGAAGTTCCGAAAGTACGTGTGCACGGGACGGTTGGTTAGTGATGAGAAGATGGGTGCGGAAAGGCGGGAGAGGAAGAGTGTTGAGGAGAAGGTTTGGGGAAATGAGAAGGCTGTTGCGGAGGCTACGTTGCATGTTGAGTAGAAGGCGACTTGTTCCTGTTGATATTTTCCTGTGTTTTCACGGTTGTATATGATTTTTGATAAGAAATTGTGGTCTGGATCTATTGGCGATGGATATATAACACGCCACTGAATAAATATAACCCAACTCCACAATCAATGATACATGAAACCTAAGTGATCTATTGACAAAAGCATATCAACCAAGCGTATCTAACCTCTACTGTCAATATCGCATCCTTCTAAAGCTTAAATTCCCTCTTCACAAGCTTCTCACTCAACTCCCATAATCGCTCTGCGATCTTCGTATCTTTCGCGTACGGCGCAGCATCAAAGAATTGACAGTCATGTAAGAGCAGACCCTCAGCATCTACAATAACCATTAGCGCAACGATTCCTCACTTATTATTTCAACGATGAAGGGTAAAGTCGTACTACTTAGCTTCGGGTCGAAAGCCGCAACCAACGCAGTCGCAGCACCCTGATCCGGATTCTTCCAAAAAGGACTCGTATTCCTAATCGCCTTCTCACCCTCCTCATCTAGGTCCCTACTCAATCCCGTCCAAATCGCTACCCATCCCACAATTAGTCACTTACTCCACAGAAACGGCCAGGGAGGATGGGTTACTTACAACCAGGATGCACAGCATAAGACACGATCCCCTGATTTCTCAAATGCCCAGTCAGATACACCGAGAAAAGGATATTTGCAGTCTTAGCTTGTCCATAAGCAAGAAACCCATTATATCCCTCGTGTACTATACTCGTAAAGAACCCCGATAGCCCCGCCGGAGGCTTCTCGTCTTCCGGTATCTCCTTCCCCTCGAAATTGATATCGTGGAATCGAATTGGTGACAGCCTATGTCCTAGACTCGTTAAATTGACGATGCGCGTTGCTCCTGGTGCATTTGACTTCGCGGCCTCTTTCACCTTATCCAGGAGAAGGTTCGTAAAGAGGAAGTGACCGATATGGTTTGCCCCAAACTGTCCCTCAATCCCCTCCTCCGACCATGAACGCTTCTGGCTCATGAATCCTGCATTGTTTATTATGATGTCCAATTTATCCGTTATCTTTCCTACATCTTCCGCTGCTTCTATCACCTTGTCCTGGGACATCAAGTCCAAGACCACAGTCTTGATAGTGACATTTGGGTATGTAGAATTGATGGATGAGGCGATGTCGGAGAGTTTACTTGGGGTTCGTGAGGCGAAGATCAAGAGGTTGGGGGATTGGGAGGCAATTGAGAGAGCCATGGCGGAGCCGATAGATTCGGGGGCGATGCCTGTGATAAGGACTGAGATGTATTAGTATCATGCTTTTGTATGGTCATGTAGTGAAAGCATACCATTCTTCCCTTTGATCTCATTTGCGAAAGCTTTCGCGACTTCATTGCCGCCGGTCTCTTGGTTCCATTCTGGATGCGATGTCATGTTGATAGCGGTGGTTTGGGAGGCAGGACGGAGGGCAGACAGTGAAATGATAATTGTGCTATTCCTACGGAGTAGGCTTTTCTGAGATTAATTAGTGGGTCTTTACCCTCATATCCAGAAATGAAACGAAGCCTTCACAATCCAGTGTCTGCCCCACGTACCATTTACCCTTTTCGTCCGGGAATCCCCAAGACCATCGACTCGGTCATTCTAGAAGCCTTTCACATGGCTATTATTATCCTGTTCCTTGGGAAACCCATGGTCCTGTCGTCTTCCCCGGCAGTTGTACCACGGTTTGGATCGTCTGGAGCCAGGTTTTTTCGATGTAGCTATCCACAAGCCTCGAACATATGAACGTCGCTTTTATCATTCCGATGGTCCGTTAATGTTCGACCCTGCAGGAACATCCGTCATGTCAATAGCGTCAAGGGTAAACCCGAAGCAGTAGGAGGGGCACGGAATGACAGCGGGGTAAATAGCTCTGAAGGATTGTGGGGCACCATGTGACGTCCCCAACATCACGTACAGCTCCCCATCACTTTTCAGTATGCACATAGAATATTGCGAGAACATCAATCTGTTCGGCAGATTATGAAGAATCCATAGCCGTAACCGTGGCTCAATGGTGACACTGCGTAGTAGGCAACCCAGTTTGTAGGATAGAGGCGCGTGAACCATCTCACGATCTTACGATGCTCAACGGACATCTAGATCGGCATTTCATTTACTTGAGCCGGTTGTCGGGTTATTAGATGGAGTGTGCCGCACTTAACCTGGAGTGCCTTATCTTCTTGAAGCCCCACTACCTGGGTACTTGATTGTTTGACTGAGGATTTCTCTTGCTGTGACATTCTCTTCGTATGTCCTTCAAAGTTCAACAAAGTTCAATTGAGTGTGGTTATCAAGGTACCCTTTAAAGAAGTTAGAAAATAAATCATGGCAACAAACGGTACTGCTACCAATAGCTCCTCCGTAAGAGGAGAGCCAACTGGAATCAAAGTCATCATCGTTGGAGCAGGTACGTACCTCAATGTTAGAACAAATCATTCGCAATAATCACTACCCACGCGCCGATACCCTAGAACTTACCCTCTCTAGGTTTCGCTGGCCTCACAGCTGCCATCGAGTGCACCCGGCAAGGGCACACTGCCGTCATCTACGAGTCCTTCCCCGAACTCAAAGCCCTTGGAGATATAATATCGTTTGGACCCAATGCAGGACGCATCTTCCATCGCTGGTCTGACGGTCTTTTAACTCGGCGCATGCGACCTATCTCTATCGACCTCCACAAGTATGGCTTCAACATTCACAAGTGGGATACGGGTGAGATTGTAGTAAATCAGAAGAGTCCAATAATAGACGAGACAGCCCCAGTGTTCAATGGCCACCGAGGCGAACTTCACGAGGTCGTGTTTAACTATTGTAGGGACGAATGTGGGGTTCAGATTCATCTCGGAAAGAGAATCGAGAACTATTTTGAGGAGGACGACAAAGCAGGTATTATTCTTGAGGACGGAACGAGGGTAGAGGGAGATGTTGTTCTTGGGGCGGATGGTGTGAGATCGAAGGCGAGGACTCTGGTCTTGGGTTATGAGGATAAGCCGAAGAGCTCAGGCTATGCGGTTTGGAGAGCTTGGTTTCCTAATAAAGATATGATCGCGGATCCTGAAACAAAGCAGTTCTGTGAGAATGGTGATACGTTTAATGGATGGATAGGTATGCCCACTGATTTTCTTCATCCTCTTTTCCCTTTGCCATGTTAATAGGGTCGCGTCTTCTAGGCCCCGACGTCCACTTCCTCTTCTCAACCCTCAAAGGCGGCTCCGACTGTTGCTGGGTCCTCACCCACCGCGACGAAGCCAACATCGACGAGTCTTGGTCCTTTCCCGGCTATCTCAAAGAAGTGTATAAGGTTCTTGATGGCTGGGATCCTATGTGCAAGCGCATTGTATCCAAAACCCCGGAGTCCGTACTTGTTGACTGGAAGCTCGTATACCGTGACCCACTGCCGACTTGGGTGTCCGAGAAGGGCAGGATAGTCTTGATTGGTGATGCCGCTCACCCATTCTTGCCAACAAGTGCACAAGGTGCTACACAAGCGCTGGAGGACGGCGTTACACTTGCAGTGACGCTGAAGAAGGCTGGTAAGGCGAACGTAAGTGCCGGGTTAAAGGCTTATCAGGAGATTCGGTACGATCGTGTAAAGCGTGTTCAAAAGACCGGTGAGACCACAAGGGATATGTGGCATCAAACGGATTGGGAGAAAGTCAAGGAGAACCCGAGATTGATCGAGTTCCCACGTGAAGATTGGATCTTTGGATACGATGCGGAGAAGGAGTCGGAGAGGGTTGGAGATGAGATTATTGCAAAGTTCACAAAGAAAGCAGAAGGACAGAAGCTGTAAAGTGATGTAACAGTAATTTCAAGTTCCAAGGTTCCACCTGGCCAAGTATATGAGATGCATAAGCGAGGTAAACCAATCTTCCGGATACCGAGATAGCTATATCACATGGCGCTTATTCTGTCCTGTAAGTTGGTCCTGGGATTCACTATCATTAATTGGCCTTGGAAACTATATACCTTCTCGGAGAAATATCAGTGATCCTATGTGAGATGCTATGGATTATGACATCTTCTGCCGTGGTTGGATTTGAAAGCCCGTCACTCACCCAGGGTTTGAAGGAATCCTCTATGTTCTCTTACTTGTTTGGTACTAAAACCGAAAGTTCTCCATGTCCATACAATGACTAGATGGATTGATCAATCAAACGCAATGGGATCAGATGACATATACACCGATTACTTAGTACTAGCATGTACTTTCCTTTGCCGTTCACAGCACAGTTTTAAATTTATATCAAGAATACTATATCGTGAACTTCGGGGTCATATACGCAAAACTCTAAGCATACTTGGTGCTACGGTGTTATGTTTCTAGCAAGACATTTCTATACACAGCTACTTATTTAGCATAGATAAGTATTGATTTCGCTAAAACCGAAATCGTGATTATCATACTGGGACTTGATGATATTAGGATGCCTACGAGTTTCTTGCTCATCTCTAACTCTTTGTACAGCGTCGGATTTAATTCGGTGTCCCTTCGACATATGCCCCTCAATCACGAAAAGGGTGAAAGAGCTACCACTAGAGGATGTGAGAACCCTAGAGCTGATCATCAAACCTTGCGGCGATTGATCTTTAGATGCATTAGCTGCCGGTACTATACAATCGACGAAAGAGTTCCGGGGCTGAAATCAAGAGCAAGGCAACCATGGGTACCGGTGTGCTTCTCCAAGTGCCCACATCTAGGCTGAAGCAGTCAGACTAGTATATGAGAAATCATTTGGAAAGCTGTAATGATTGTCTTCACTTATACATGTCAATCTCAGTGCTGCCCTTTAATCAATCGCCCAGTGATATGATTCATTCCAAGACAATCGCTTATTTCTCTATCAAAGCATTATGTCATGTGGTGTGAGTGTGAAGCTGCATGATAAGCCATAAGCGGGGTGGTGATTTTTTTACCCAACGGTTTCTAAGGTCAATGCTCGTTCGTTCCAAAACCGTGACACCCAAGCTACAACTCCCCACCGTTTGTACTCATACAAAATCCGTTTCCAAGAAGCTCTGCGTTGGTAGTGCTGTGTCGTGTCAGTACCACTCTAATCCGAGATGTATTGAGGGCACCTTCATTAGGCACGCATGTCAGGCTCAACGGGCAGCGATGCCTCACTCGGGGCGATTCTCGATCCTAACCGCCCGGAATCACCTATGCAGCCGAATGGTACGAATAGAATGATATCTCATATGGATTGCTTTCACTAACCTAGATCATACAGATGATCCCCCTCAACTCTTGTCGCACGAAAATCATCAATCACCGATCTGGGGCGATGGCATGGGAAATTTAAATGGAGGAAATGATATCGGCCCGACAAATGGCATTCTGCAGATTCAGTCAGTGGTTGGAAGCAGTGGAGGCTATGGAGTTAACGGTGTTATTGAAGTCAATGGAATCAATGGGTTCCATGAGGATAGTCAAGCGGTCACAGACGCTGCAAGTCGCATAAAAGGACTTTGACCTATCTTGAGCTAACAATATGCAGCAAAGCGGCCTGCAGCAGTCGGCAATGGGGCACACCAACAACCTTAGTTCCGAACATATCTTTGGTAAGTTCCACAAATCTGCGTTGGCATGACTATTTGCTCACTCGTTCAGGCACCTTCATCAAAGAACTCCATCTAGGCGACCTTATCGAATACCGGATAGCTGTAGACGGAATCATACTCCCAACATGTGGTATTGCGGTCACTATACACCGCGACGAAGGCCACTTTTGCGCTCTTCGTGTCACTACCAACTCACACGAGATAACCCCACCACGTCATGAGATCCAAACCACCAAAGGCATGACTCTTTATAGTATTGGAAAGGTAGACACAGTTGATCGGGATAACATCAACTTGGTGGCTCCTGTGGAAGATTGGCTTGATGAATATTGGTTCCAGAAAGCTTGGAGATGTTTTCTCGATGAGTGAAGAGGAAAAGATACCGACAGAGACGGGAATTTGTTTTCTACTGATCCTTGGATTATTTATGAATACCGCACGACGGGTCAAGCATGACATAGATTTTATGAAATTTACAAGTCTCGACTTGCATCATCCCCAAGTTTATTGTTTTGCAATTTCAAGTATGGCGCTTGCAGCAAGATCACTTAGATAGAGGGCGCATCATTTCCACATTTCATACTATGAATAACCTAATTAAATTCATGTCTTATCTATTCTCACTATTATCAGTGCAGTAATACTTAGATAGATGTATCATTTATAACATGACTGACATTGCAATTCATCTGTGGTACCTTGCGTTCGCCAAAGAGTTGGCGCAAGGCTGAGTTCAGCCTCTTTATCCTATCTCAGAACCAGCTGGAATGACATCGTCATACCATCTGCATACCTCACAGCGAGTCTTCGCATGTGAAGTAGAGCGTATATCCATAACATATCCAACGACACATCCAAACTTGAATTATTATCTTCTCTTTACTTCTCTTCCGGCAGCCTTAGCGCTACTGCAAACGGTCTTGTTGTTCGCCAGCCTTCTTCCTGAAATTCGGACAAGCCTCTTCACCGTCAGCTACAGTTTTGGTAAAGTTTAATCCAAAAACGATTCGGACTGGCACTAATCTATCTAGCTTTTGATCATTTCCCAAATTTTCCCAATCAAGCACCTCATTTTAGATCATATGCATCGATCCTGATCGGTGTACCGACATGGCTACACGACAAAACATGGAGGCCTCATATACGTTCGGATGGATCGGTGCCCTTCCCGATGAAATATCTGCCGCAACCAATCTTCTGGGTGACGTTGAAGAAAAACTACCTGCAACCCCATCATTTGTCAATCCTTTTGAGGATTGGTTTGACGACATCAAACATATTGAGGAAAGCATCGAAAGTAAAAACCTTTACCCAAGAGATAAAAGCCAAGCGCTCAGTGCTCCCGGGTGTGGACCTGGAAAGACCGCCCATGCAGATGCAGAAGTGCAACCAAACCTTCCGTTCCCGAGATGTGCAAGTTGTCTATTCACTTTCGGTGAATGCGATATGGGTTGCACAAATGAAATGCACGGTATTGACGCGGAAATTGCACACGTGAGCCTCGTCTCATTTATTGATATCGCCTTTGCTACTTGTCTAGTCGAGCCTGGTATGCCTTCAATGGGAGACAAATTTTTGTCCTCACTAGATCATGGTGTGATGAACGATCCCAATTATGCTTCCCTTAAAGCACCTTCATCTACGGAAAGTCGAGGAAATCCAAGCCATCGCACAAAAGGGGCGCGGACCTGGACTCTGAAAGACCGGTTTATCCGTTTTGTTAAAAGGAAGGATGAAGGAAATGGCGTGGAACATGCGGTTAAATTCTCTCAAACCTCCGGAGGAAACGAGAATTTGAATCCTGGTCAGGCTGTGTCCCAATATTCGTGTTGCATTGCGCTAACTTTCTCTAAGGTCTAGTGGATGGCAAATCTTGGGAATCAGGTATGCCTATCTTTTGCTCCGTTACCTATAACGATGTTCACATAATCAGACATACGTTCTTATATAGTCACGCCCCCCAAAGACCTGTTCAAAAGAGGATGGGTCTTTATAAACGTTAATGCTAAGATGAAAGACCATCTTCGCGCAGAAGATGCGCAGCTACTTCCCTGGGAGGAAAGACTGCTCATTGTTCTAAGGTCCAGGTCAACGTTCGCGCTTTGCATTCCAATTTGCACTTATGGAGGCAAAGGTACTACAATGCCTGGTGTTCATGCTCAAAAACATGCACCCATTATAGTGGAAGGTCATGAGGTTCAATGGGCTACCGGGGAACACCTTGAGAAGCTACCTCTGCAAGTAGTTCTTGACTTGGATGGACCAGGCATCAAGTCATTTTCTCGCATCAATTTCTCGAAGCTTCACACGTTCGAACATAAATGGGCAGTGAAGAGTGTTGGGAATCTCAATCATGACTCATTGAAGCTCATGGAAGAGTACTGGGCTCGTGAAAATGGATTGAATTGAGTTATCAGCTCGATGCTTGCGTACCTGCGCGGAGCCAGATCTAGGGTATTGACAACGATTTTTTCTTGTTTGCTTTGTTTCGTGCTTTAGTGTCCAACTCAAGTCTTTCTCTTAAATTACAAGGGGGTAACATGAGCGGATTAATAGCGTCACGCCGACATCTTTACTTACAAAAGAAGGATTTTAGCTCTTAAAGGCATCGGTTCTACCACATTCTTTTAGTTTCTGAATGACACTATCAACCTGTTCAGATACCCCCTTGTACCATAGTTATTAGCCACAACAATACTTATATGTGTAACATCATATCTTAAATTGGCTAGTGACTGAGCTACCCTCAATGCAATATCCCGTCCGTATCAAACTTTTCTTTGTCTCTGAGTCGTATAAGAAAGGCCGAACTGATCAACTGTCAAGTAGCCGTGTTTGGTACCCTAGGGAAATGTAGTCGCGCACGGTCGTTGAATCATCCCGCTTTAGGAAGAGCACGAAGCTAACTCCACTTTATCACCAAACTTTATTATGACCTCTCAAGGGGTTCCAAACCTTAGAATATTAAGGGCGAACAACAACGTGGGGTATGTTCAATCCGCAGATGATATTCATATATCACAGCTTCGGGTTTCAATCATCCACATATTGAACACAGTGAAGGGAACGTATGATTCTACCTTTTGGTATTTCCCGTGTTCTATTACTGCAGTTCTCCATGTTAGGTATGATAAATCAATGGAGTTGTCAATCCCTTCATACAGCGACGTTCTTTTAGATTATTTACTATTCATCGGACCACCTAATCATATGTAGGGTGGCATGTTGAAGTCCTTCGAGAGAACAATTTCATCCATGTCAATAGGTGAAGTTCTTCCTCTATTCCACAACCTCCAAAAATGGTCTTCTATTGGCAAAGAGGACCTGCTATCATTTTCCGATGATCCTTGAGACTGACATGGCAATGCTAAACCGAAAGGGGCCTAGTGGCCTGCTTTCAGTAGAAACACGTTTCTCACTCTGCAGGAAACCTTATCTGACGCTAGCATTGCATGGTTTAGTAAGGTTGAGGGCGCCAGAGGAGGGGAGTACGATGTGAGAAGCTCATTGCATCGGTCAGATATCCGTTTGGCGATAAGGGTCAGGCGCACCATCATTTTGACAGGTAGGTGATGATCTGGACCAATCATTAGATACAAAACTTTCGTCTGCTTATTGTCAGGTGTTCGAAGGCGATAAGGAAAGCGTAATTTTGGAAGGTTAGGCGCGCCAAGTGTAAAATGTCAGGGCAATTTCTCACTGAAACACAGATAACTTGGAGATGAGAGCATAATAGATACATAAGAAAATCGTTATTTCCAGATAACTATTCTAGTGAAGTTCTTTCAATTTGCCAAAGAGTTCGTTTTTCTTCTTTATTTTTTTTTTAAAAAAAAAAAAATGAAAAATGAAAAAAA
>AJFL01001031.1:0-11824 GCA_000467735.1 Rhytidhysteron rufulum CBS 306.38
CCTCCGTCTATTCAAAATGATTCATTTATTGACGGGTCACGTATCATCATCTAGTAATGTACGGATCCTACCAATCAGCAGTCTACTACACCATCCTAGTCGCCCAAGACATAAACCATCTCACCGCCAGCGAAACCGCCCTCCGCTTCATCCCCATGGCCGTATCCGGATTTATAGCCTGCATGCTGATGACCCTGATACTCCGGCTCATCCCAAACAAGAAGTATGTCCTCCTATTCGGCATGTTAATAAGCAGTCTCGCACCAATTTCCTCTGGCCTCATTACCCCCACCAACTCCAACTTCTGGACCCATGTCTTCCCAACCACGATTTTAGCCGTCGTGGGCGTGAGTATTGTGTATTGTACTATCATGCCGATCATGTTAGAATCGGTCCCGGTAAATGTCAAGAGTCTTTGTGGGGGCATGATTAATACGGCATTTCAGCTTGGATGTGGGGTTGGGCTTGCGGTTTCTTCGGCTGTTGTTCAGGGGGTGGGGAAGAGGAGGAGTGGTGTCGCTGCTACTGTGGCTGGTATGCAGTATACGACGGGGTTTTGGTGTGGGATGGGTTTTGCAGGGTTTGGGCTTTTGGCGGTTTTGGGGGGTGTTAGGTCGGTTAAGGGGGAGGAGGAGGAGAAGAAGAAGAAGAAGGAAGAGGGGAATTGAGGATGGAGAGGTTTTGTCTTTTATGATTGATGAATTCTGAGATTCGATCGTTGAGGTTAAGATGTATGAAATACTTGGAATTAATGAAATTAGTGGCGCTGGCTTCTGGGACGGTATAAAATTGGTTAAGGCTAAGAGCCATTTTGGAAGTTTTGGGAGTTGGATGTATGGGAGTAAAAGCATGATAGAGATTTTAGAAAGGAAAATCAATAATTATTTAATATTCTATTCTTACCTACTACAATGGCGGAACATTGGTTGTGAGTTCGATCCGCCATAATCTCCTTGGGTAAGTTCGGTACCCCGTGTGTACATTCCATCACGGTGACCGGTGAAAGCGCCCATGATTCTATCGCCACAAAATAAATGAAAATGCTTACCTACGTGCATATTGCATTTTATTGCAGTTACACTAGAGTAGGCTGTGCTTTGACCGGTCTGCCTTGCGGTTTATTTAACGCCTTTAACCCTCAACTCTACCTACACTAATCAAACAACGCCACTTTCATAATGTCGATTTCACACCAAGCTATTGTGACGATAGCCTGTATTTGGTCATTTGCTATCCTTTCGTTGTTGACTCTCATAACTTCAGTAGTATGGCAATCTCAGCGTCGGAAAAGATTAGATCTCGGCGACTACCTTTTTCATATGGCCTTTGTGGGCTCAATCATCCTGAACATAGTGACTACCTGGGGAATTGTTCATGAGGAGATGAACAACCATTCAAATCAACTTAACCACCCACAAATTATATGGATTCCCAAGGTGAGATATTTATTCAAGATTCCAAATCTTCATTTATTTCAACTGAGACTCACTTTAGTCATTTTTCGCAAATGAGATGATTTGGTCTACACTCAATACGGTCCTTCGTGTAGCTGCCTGTGTATCCATACGTTGGCTTTATCATAGATTGTGGCAGCTGAACATTTTTAACAATGTTTGCCTAATTTTAGCTATACTCTATTATATTCCCACCTTAATGCAGGGCGTCATGTTGTGTCGCCCTGTTTCAAAGGCTTGGAATCCCACAATCAACGGCACATGTGGTAATGAAGTAAGGGTGTGTATAATATTGGAAATACTTGGTTTATTTCTGGACATCGGTGTTTTCGTCCCTATTCCCTACGTGCTTTCAATGCTTTGCACAAACTGGCTCCGAAAACTCCGTATTTTCCTATTATTATCACCAGGTATATTGTAGGCAACCCACCGTGGAGATTGACAGGTATGAGGTTAGGTACTAACTTATTGGTCTATGGATAGAGTCCTCATAGTTACAGCACTCCGTATTAAAGCCTTGTCTATCCTCGACTTTCAAGACTGGAATTATTCCAAGGGATATCTCGGACTTCTATCGGCGATGGGTGTTCACATCACTATTATTACCTGTCACGTCCATGCGGCTGTCCTGCTTGGAGAACATGTTTTCAGGAGAATTAAAACACGGTTCAACGCTAGCAGTAACAACACTGGCACAGATGTAGAGTTAGTCACTGTAAAACCTGTATCCAGGACTGAGCGGAACCATGAATACGTGGAGAGAGGACTTCATAACGCGAAAGAAGAGACCGAAGGCCTGAATATCGAGTCTAGGGATACTGGTGTTGAGGGATCGAGACCCAGTGGTGAAACATCGATCGGTAGTGCAAAAGCAGAGGTTAGTACTACGATGAAAGGATCTCATAACGCTAGTGTAAAAAAGGGTGAAATGGGTGCACAATCTGGTAATATGGAAGATAACGTAGCGGTTTCTATTGCCGCTATTGGAGTACAGACCGGCAATGCAGAATCAGCGATGGAACCGGCACAGATAGGGATGGAGCATAAGAATGAGGTGATGAAGGAAACTCTTGGGAGATCGCTGACACCATAGTACAATGTTCTTATTTAATATCAGATTTCAACTCTATAATTACGACTTAAATGCCTTACTGCGGATGTCATTTAACGTAGGATCGATGCCAGTGTTATAAATACCATGTATGATGCTTCTGGAAAGAACGAGCTAATGGCCATTATCGCAACTTCCTATGCGGTGAAAGACAGGACAACGTTGCTTGGTGCACTGGTATATAACATCACGGGAGAGTAAGATGGTAAAAAGATATCCTCTCTTGAGTTGAACCCTATCGATCATCGGGTAGACAATTGCGGTTAAGAAAGCTGAAAGAGTCACGTGTCACGGTGAATCATAAGGGAACCTAGAAAACTGCTTGAAATACCTAGATAACCAAATATATGGATTGGATGATGGGTAATGGCGAGGTGTGTAAGGGGGATGACTAAGATAGAATACCAACCTCGGCTGAATCATACGCCAAGGCACTTAGCACACCTCGCTTTTTGAAGCTGAAGTAGACATCTGCATCCATCACCGAGCTGTTGACCAAAGCATCAACACTGGCCAGGCCGCAGGAGAGTATGCTGCCCATTGACCCTCCCGCATTCCAGTAAGAAAAATATCATCATCCTATCAAGGACATTTGTTCTGGTAATCCATTGTAGAATATTCTCCGTCTGCAAATTTGCACTTCATCATGGCTTCGCAGAACGATGCAAATACAATATTCTTGACCGAGCAGGAAGCGGCGCGCATCCGGAACACCGTCAAGGATCGAATCAAGAAGTGTTCAGAGGTCGTAGGCCATGCGCGGGAACCAAGAGATCCTAAGGGTGCCATTAGCCAGGCCACTGGCGCCTCTCTCATGGCAGATATGGGCGGCGCTCCTGATCCGGACGCCGCGCAAACGAAGGGCCAGAGAGGTACATTGCCAGCCATTGCCGTAGGACAGGCCTATCCGCCATGCATCGTCCTGCTGAAAGACCTGCAACCGATGAAACTTGCTGATCTCCAAATGGATACCCACCATCGGGGTCGGCGACTCGCTATCAAGCGCGCAAGCCCAGTGGTTACGCTCGCCGCCAGGTCATGGACTATGGTACAGGACGAAGAGGGTGACGAGACAGAGCGCTTAGAGATATGCTTGCATAAGTCAAGGCATGGCGATGACGTACTGGAATCGGCGTCTCATTTTATAATCAAGGAGCCCTACTTCACTCTTACCGATCAGGGCGAAGCTACTCTTCGGATCGACCATCCTTCAGATCTAATTATCTCCAGGGATGACATTGCCAAGAAAGATCATGGTGAAGATGCAGCTGCTGCAGAAAAGACTGCGAAAACGTGCAAAGACAAGGGCAATGCCGCGCTCAAGCAGCAAGATCTACCGCTTGCTCACGCACATTATACTGAAGGTTTAACAATCGCTAAGCAGGATCTTGTATCTAACACGAATCCTGACCTGGCTCGGGACATTTCTCGCAATCGTGCCCATGTCAACCTGCTTCTTAGTCAACTAGATGAAGCAATAAGCGATGCCAAAGTCTCTCTTACCGGGAAAGATGACCAACGATCCAAGGATCTTGATAGCAAAGCCTATTTTCGTGCGGGCTGTGCGGCGTACAATCTCGGCGATTACAAGGAGGCAAAGAGCTTTTTTGAGGAGCAAAAAAAACTTACGCCTAGCGACAGGGATGCAGCTGCCAACCTGAAAAAAATCGAATTGCGCTTCCGTGAAGAAAAGACCGGGAAATACGATTTCAAGAAGATAAGGGCCGGACTATCTCGAGCTCGTCCGCGGGTTGATGCCGCAAGGTTCATCAACAACACCGAGGTTAAAGAAAGCTCAGGGCGCGGGCGCGGCTTATTCTCCACACGAGATATACCTGCGGGAGAATTAGTCTTCTGTGATAAAGCCTTTTCTGTGGTTTGGGGCCACGAAAATGAGGCATTGACGGCTATGACATACGACGTGCGTGACGAAAGAATCAGAGTATCACCAGTCGGCTTGAGCAAATCAATTGTGCAAAAGCTTCTCAGTAACCCCTCCCAGGTTGGAAAGGTGATGGATCTTTATGGCGACTGGCAGGGCGACGGTAAAAACGTGTCTAAAACCGAAGATGGATCGGTGGTGGATGTCTTTCGAGTACACGACATCATGTCCCGTAACGGCTTTGGCATGGGCAGCGCATATGGGGAAGAAGATGCAAGGAATGCGAGCACTGGGCTCTTCATCTGGGCTGCTTACACGAACCACTCTTGCATTGCCAACACAGAGAAGGAGTTTATCGGCGACCTAATGGTCATGCGCGCTATTCGACGCATCTCTGCCGGCGAGGAGATCTTCATCAGCTATAACGCGTCGAGCGACTACGATGCGAGGCAGGCTGCCTTGATGACTACCTGGGGCTTTGAATGCAACTGTGAGCTCTGCACGGCGGAGAAGGCAGATGATCCCGCTGTACGGAAGAAGCGACGGGAGCTAGCAGGTGAAGCGGATGCATTTGTGGAAAGGGAGCATTGGGCCAATGCCAAGCGGCTCATCATCGCAAAAGCACAGCGTCTTGCAAAGGCAATCGACGATACGTATGATGGAGAAAGATACAAGGGTCTGCCTCGTCCGGCAACGCAGAGTATCCAGCAGTGGCTCTCTACCGCCAGTCCACGACGATAGCTTCAATTTCTATGGAAAGAAACAATGTGCACACGAATGCTTGGTTTACCTAGGTATACTTTAGCAAGACGATCTCCTGGTGGATAAGCTTAATAGATCTAATGATATTAAATACAAAAGTCTTACATCAAATATCTATAATCACTGTAGAATCACTGCGCAAGGGGAATGAATGAGGTTGCAATAAAGAAGTAGAGATTTCCAAGGTTGGCGATGTCAAGCACGTGACGGGATCCGCTAAGCCAGAATTGATCTAAACGAGAGGCGCTTGACCAAGTTTGATGGGCCAAGGTTTAAAAATAGAATGCGAAGAACGGAACCCCTGAGGCGCATCGTTCGATCAAGACCTTCACCAATGTACTACTCACCCACCATCACTAATCACCATGTCCACGCCTACTCCTCCCCAAAAGAAAACCCGCCGGTCCATGCCCAAGGTGAGGACGGGTTGCAAAACGTGCAAGTAGGTATGTTCAAGCCCCACATCATCCTACATGCAACTAAACCCCACAGGATTCGGCGCGTCAAGTGCGATGAAACAAGGCCCAGTTGCTCGAGGTAGGTATCGACAAATCCTTAATATCATAATTTATAAATTACCTAACCACACTATGTAGATGTACCAGTACTGGCCGTAAATGTGATGGTTACGCCCAAAATGAGCATGACTTTTCATCCCCGTTCCAAACGCCGAGCTGTTCACCTCCATCTCATCCTGGACTAGGTCTTCTTCCAACATCATCTCCCCTTGGAAATAGCACCCGTTATTTGGAATTCTACCATCATTGCACTGGCCCAAATCTCTCCAATAGGTTCGACCGTGAATTCTGGACTCGGTTATGCTTGCAAATGGCTCACTCAGAACCTGCCATTCGCCATTCAATCGTTGCCCTGGGATACCTGCATAAATCGGGGTCTGCAAGTTTAAAGCATGCCGCCTCCGCTTTCCTCCAGGGTCAGGATTCCGTAGTGCATCGAGGGGCAAATCCAGAACATCAACCCCTCATTTTTCACTACAACAAGGCCATTAGGTGTCTTGTTGACCGTATGAGCGATGGTTCTCAGTCTACCGAAGTTGCACTTGTTACGTGCATCATATTTATTTGCATCGAATTCTTCCGAGGAAACCACAAGTCAGCATTCTCGCACATGAAGAGTGGGATCAAGATCATCTCCGAATGGCAGAAGAGACGGATCCCTGGCGCAAACCCTGAGGTAGCCTTGGCGGCCCCTGGCACCATAGACACCATCGAGACTAAACTAATACCCATGTTTATTCGAATGATGACAACTGCGTCGTTATTTGGTGTACATGTTGATCTGATCTCTGCTATATCAAACCCACTTCTTCAAGAAATCGAGGCAAGACCTTTCGCCAGCATATCAGAGGCACAAATCCTTTGTCTTGAAATCCGCAACCAGACACTTCATTTCATACCCGGCGGAATGGGGAGAAGATATTTGGGGGTGCGGATACCGGATGAAGAGTTCCAATACCATGAATACATCTTGGAATGTCATCGTGCCTGGCTTCGGCAATTCAAAACGCTCGAATCCCAACAACGGAGCCTTTGGTCCGAAGAAGACAAAGCGCTAGCTAATTTGCTCCTGGTTTCTTACCATTCCACATATGTCATTATGTCTTGGGTCACGAGCAGTATGGATCCAATGCTAAGCGACCAATATTTTGAGATCTTCAAAGCCATCCTACATCACGCTAGGATCGTCATCAACTCCATGGACCTACCTACTTCATCTCCATCGCCGGCCACTACACCTTCCAGCTCATCCTCAGCAAGCTCTATCGGGACACCATCTATCACCTCTTCCTCTACAGCCTCACCCCCCTCTAATTTTACTTTCGAAATCTCCGTCATCCCGGCCCTTTTCTTCGTAGCCATTAATTGCCGTTGTCCTCAAACCCGCCGTGAAGCCATTTCTTACCTCGCACTACCTCTCCCACGTGAGAGTCTCTGGGATCCATACATGCACACGGTTGCTGCGAATAGAGTCGTTGAGATTGAAGAGAGAGAGGTTGATCCTGTGACGGGCTGGCCGGTTGAAAGTTCAAGGTTATTAGCTGCAGTGATCGAAGCAGATTTAGACCATGAAGGAAGATTCTCGCTTAGGTGTATGAAGGGTAAATACAGAGAGGGGAAAATATTTGGGGAGTATGAAGGACAATTGCTATGGAAGGAATGGTTAACTTTGTAAGGTAGGCGGCGAGGAACTTGGAGTTGGTTATCAGGCAAACTCCACAATGTAAATAGAACCTTGAAAATGAAGGTAAATATTAGGGTGTTATTTTCCTATGATACATTTCGCATGATGAGGTCCAAGTTGGGACTCTCACAAGCATGAACTCACACTTGATCATTTTTATGAACGCACATGCATTATCAAAGCTCCGATGGGTATGGAAGCTACTTTAATCTATATCTTAGTGTACAGTCTTTGATTTGACGAAAACGAGCTACGTGAAGGTATTTTTGTATTTTCTTGATGTTCAGTAATTGCTTAGGCTCAAACTTGCACCGCAAGTGTCCATCCTGCCTTGGTGATTCTCGCCGCTGTACCGAAACCGGCACCAAGTAAAAGAGACGAACCAGCAAATATTTGAGCATACAGATATGTTCCTTGATCCCTTTGAATCAATAAACCATCAATAACCGGACCCGTTAAGGTCGCAAAACTGACAATACTGAAGATCATCCCGACACGCGTTCCAGTTTTACGTATATCTGGGGTCATGGTGGTAGAGACGGATGGGAAAAGAGCTTGTAAGGCTGCCGCAATCAAACCGTAGATTACTGCAAAAACGTATAAAGTGGCTTCAGAATGGATGGCTGCCCAACAATATACCATCAAACTCGATGAGAAGCTCATCAGAATTAAGATGTTTAGAGGGCCCACCAATCTACCTATGATACCTGGAGCAACACGCCCTATAATACCAACACCATTGAGGACCATGACTAGGTTGATCGAATCCGACATGCCGATATGGTCGCGAGCAAAAGTACCCAGAAAAAAGAAGGCGAAGTAAAGGCCCCAGAAATTGAGGAACATGCAGATAGTGAAAAACACAAATGGCAATTCCTTGAACGCCGACGTGTCGATCAATGGTCCAGTCTTGCGTGGTGGAAGGCGAGGCTTAAACCATATCAGGCAAGGAAGGTAGGTTGCTAGCATTACAAATGCCATAACCCTGATTGTCCATGGAAAGCCGGATTTTGCATGGTATATCATTTGATTCACTATCACTGGATAGACGAGACCTCCCGTGCTAGACCCTGCTGCAGCCAATCCCACGGCAAATGCGCGATTCTTCTTGAAATAAGAAGATAGAATGGATATAGATGGACAGAATGTGCAACCGTTTCCAATGCCCAAGCAGACGGCTTGCGCAAGGAAGATCTGCCAATAGGTAGTGCAGAGCGATGTCAAGAACATTCCAACCAGTTGGAGCAGAACTCCAATCCCAAAGGTAACCCTGAAGTACCCTGCATCCGTCAAACGTCCAGTGGCAACTCCAATCAGGAAGATGAAAGACGTTTGTACCGCGCCAATCCAGGAAATGGTGGATTGTGGTTGATTTAATGTTTCGGAGTAGTACTGTTGGAAGGCTCCAAAGCTATTTGAGACACCCCAAGTATTGAAGAATACAAGGTGAGTGAGGGCCACCTGTACCCACGCTACAGATCCGCCATCTGGCGGTGGATCAATCTCTAGAGTACAGTCTTGTAACGATTTTTCCTGGTCATCGGATTCCTCATCCTTGCTTGTGAAAGAGAGATCTTGAGAACTTCGCATGCCGGGGGATTTTCAATGTTTTCGGTCGCGTTTGTGAGGCGTGTGATGTTCAGCCAGGCCTTGTGAGTGAGTTGATGTTAGCCGGTCGGGTATGATGCTGATATGAATTTAAGACCAAATTCGGAGGGATATATAGAGGTAAGGATAAATAGCTCAATGTGTGTTAGAGTCATAAATCAGAGGAAGAGGTTTAGGTTTGTGCTTGTGTGGTCGTCGCCACGGAAGCCGCAGTACCCGGGTAGGAAGCGTGATATCCGCAACGGCCGCAATAACCGCAACATCCGCCCCTAACAGTTGTGTTACATCAACGAACTCCTCCTCCGATGATTCATATGAAGGAGCTCGATCTAATTGGTGCCTCCCCCCGGTAAGCTAGAAGCGGCATATCCCTTCAACCTACAGAAAAAACCCCGACCTAAGTAGTCTAACAGGCACGTCTTCTCAACAAGGTATTGAGCAAAGCTTAATACCAACTGGTTTTGAGAGGTATGTTCTTTCGAAAATCGGAGGTAAAATTGAGTTGTCCTATGAAGAAATATAAACTAGCTCCTTCGTACGATATAGATAAATCCTTGGTAAGAGTATTGATGATTAGAGGCTATGAACCTTTTGCAGTCAATACTTCTTGAAAATGATCCTCCCCAGAACCTTAAGAATAGAATGTTAAGAGAAAAGGTCAATATTGAAATTGTATTTAAGGATTGAAGATCCTAACCCACCATGCTATAGCGTTGCTTTACATAATCACAGGTTGTATTCTATTCTATCTTACCGTGCCGTGGCAACGAGACCCCGCCTCAACTCTTTGCCTGCAAGTCTTGTCCATCCATCCCAAACGAAGCGCAGCCAACGAAATCCTTTCCAACATTAAACTACATCCAATGTCAGAGTTACAGAAGCGTAAACGGGCTAGACTAGCATGCAAGCCGTGCCGGGAGCGCAAAAGGAAATGCGACGGCACTCATCCTTGCCAGACCTGCATCCGGTTCGAGTATGATTGCTGCTATAGCCAAGCCCCAGCCCGCAGCCATCGGAAAGGAGAAGCGGATAGCACGGCTTTCACGATTCCTAGTCCTCAAATCAGAGACGAGGTTGAGCAGACTTCTCCACCAGACCCATTGCAGACCCTGGAGGCCAATTCCGGAGCGGCGTTTCTGAGGAGGCTGGCGCTGAAGATCGACCCGAACAATGCCCCTCGCATGCATCTTTTTGCTTGGAATGCCTTTCTAGGATCGCGGGAACCAGTGGATACTCCCGTGCTGAGACCTCTTACCGACATGCTTTCCCAGGCCGATATGGAAACTTTGGCGGCTGTCTATCTCGCCAACGTTGATCCATGCTACGGCTTCATTGACCACCAAGACCTCAAGCGGAATATACAGAGACGATGGACGATGTTTGATCTGGAAGATGCATACGAAGCTGTGCTTTGTGGCGTAGCAGCCCTAGGGTGTTTGTTTTCGAACGTGGAACCCACGTCGCTAGAACGTCATCTCGTCGCGTCAGCTCAATTAATCCTTGAACGGACAATGTTTCACAGCCCTTCGACCACTACAATCACTGCCTGGGTTCTTCGTGTGGCCTATTTGAGGATGACAGGAACGCCTCACATGGCATGGATGACCAGCTGCATACTCATGCACATGGTGGAGGCAGCCGGTTTACACTGTGAGCCGAGTAAGGAATCTATTCTTCACCTTTCAAAAGAGAACGTCGATTTAGAAACTCGAAGGCGCATCGTAGGCGTCGCACAGCATCTCAACGCCTGGATGTCGTTCGACATGGGCCGTTCTAGGATCAAGCTGTACAGTGCCACCGCAGTCCCGATATCCCCACGCGCCAATGATTCCACGCCCGAAATTCTCGAATTATTAACGTGTGCCGAAAGTCTGGATCCTGAGAAAGCACTAGACACGTACGAATTAGAGACGGCACTATCCAATGTCTTGGAACGCGAGTACTTGGAGCCCACGTCAATCCTTGCACAGTGCAACCTAATGCTGTGTATCTGCCGAAGGCTACAGGCCCTAAATGTTGTCTTCAGCCCGAAGCTTCTCCAGGGGATTCTAGCACTCACGAAGAAAAGCATCCACGCGGCTCAATTTATGTTAACCACTGGTAGACCTTGGCATCACATGTCAAATGTACCATTCCAATCTGTCTGCATTTTGCTTTCCTTGGACACAGAAGCTGCCATCGACCAGTTGAAAGACGTTATGCAGTGCCTCAACAAGGTGGCGATCACATATAATACACAAGCTATGCAAGAGGCATTAGGTACTGCCTCCTTACTTATCCTCTTACACCAGAGACGAAAGGAATCCGATGCTTTGAAACTAAATGAGATACTCAAGTTGTATCCAGTAGTTAGCTTCGCCGATGCCCAGGATGCTTCAAGCTCTTACCAACTAGAAGATGGAAGCTGGCTTGATAACCTTATGGCGGAAATACCAAGCCTTCAAAACTTCAATTTAGATCAACTTTTAAGCCAGGGATTTTGATCAAGTCAAATGCCTAAAGCTTGTTATTATTAACTTATTGAGATGTCCCACATGTCAAACCTTTGTAGCATTCATTATCTTTCTTGTTCAATTCAATTTTCAAGTCCGATAACCCTATTCTAAATCTATAGGTCTACTTTATCGCATCTATATATGTTACAGAGCAACAGAGAGCAGGAGAGTTCAGAGGCCAGTGAACGCGGGGTACTCCGGCGCAGCCTTTATCCTAGGCAAGGATTACTCAGCACGGAGGAAGGCTAAATGAACCTCCGACCCTCATCACGTGAATATATGCCTTAGGCAGAAGACCTAGCAAGGGTAT
>AJFL01001032.1:0-43303 GCA_000467735.1 Rhytidhysteron rufulum CBS 306.38
GGCTTGTTTTGTTTTATTGGGGGGAGGAGGAAGAGGGAGGTGAGTGAACGTACCTGACATTCAACGAAATGTCCTATCCTCGCTTTCGCCATCACAGGAATCGTCACTGTATCCATAATCTCCTTGATCATCTTCGGGTCTGACATACGTGCCACGCCGCCTTGGGCACGGATATCAGCTGGGACGCGCTCGAGGGCCATGACGGCGGAGGCGCCGGCTTCTTCTGCTATGCGGGCCTGAGGGGTCGATGTTAGTTTAGTTTATCTTGAGGTCAATTGACGCAGGTGGCGATGGGGATGGGGATTTAGGGGTGGGGATCTAGTGGATTGAAGTTACCTGCTCGGCGTTGACGACATCCATGATGACACCTCCTTTCAGCATTCTGGCGAGCCCGGCTTTGACGGCGAAGTTGTTCTCACCGTCTTGGGTCTTGTGACCGTTTGTGGTGGGGAGTTCGGTGGCCATTGTGTGTTTTGGGGGGTTCAATTGAAAGGAAAGAAGAAGGTAGAGGAGAGTTGAGTTGGAGTGAATGTATTGGAGGCAAGTGAAGGAAGGGTTAGAGTCGAATATGATATATGGGAAAAAAGAAGAAGAAGAAGAAGGAAGAAGAGGAGGACTTCGTAAGTGTAAAGAAGAAGAAAAAGGAAAGGTGGATGAGTCAAAAGGTCATAGCATCACCATTCACCAAGGTCCAAGGTGCTTAGGTAGTTCCCGTGCCGTGTCTGTCCTGGTGAGCTGCATAAAAAGTCAAGACCATTTTTTTCCCACCAGCTCCCTTCCCCCTCCCCTCCCCCCTCCATGCGAAAGGCCGTCCGATAGCGGGGTGGGTGTGTCAATTGAACGGCTAGATTCCCCACCTTGCCCGCCCTTTGCCTGACATAAGGTCCCTGGCTAGCCGCTTTGGGCTAGTCTACCGTCCTTCGTCCTCCGTCGATTACCGTTAGCGTGAAGGGGCCGCTTAGTCACGGGTTGATGGGTGGGCGGGGTGTTCAATCCTGTCTATTTTTTATTCATCCTTCCAAATGATTTGTCTTTGGTCAATAACATTGAAATCAAGAGCAATCTTATTGTGACGTTGTGATTTTTTGGAATTTACATATCAGATTTCGATATAGACAACAAGCCCATCTCCTACACCTCGCAACACCTTCTTCAAAAGCATCAGCACAGCATCCACGTGCCAGCCAAGTACCCAAAACCTCAATCTTCCTCATCCGGCTACACCTACTTAGATAGGCATGCATAAAGTGATCGGTTACTGCAGGGCAGAAACTAGTTCACAATCCCTCTCTCCCATCTCCAACTCTCCCACTTCCCAAACCAGCTAGACCACTTTCCCGAACCCAACAGTCCGAACCATCAAGGCCACCTATGCATGCATTTCCGACGGAAACCCCACCTGCCTCTAAAGGGAACCTTACCATACACACGCACCAGATCTTTACATGTCTTTCGCATTTCTAATCTTCGACGCTTCTCCTCCGGTCTAGAATAGGTCGCAAATGGATGACGGATCAAAGGCGAAATCAAATCATGCCAAGCATTCTCTGCACACCGTCCAAGGCATCCAGGAATACCTCGCCTCTATCAATCTACCTGTTGTAAATGCGGAGGTTGTAACGGGCGGTACTACGAATCTTACTTTTCGTTTGCATTTTCGAGAGCCTGTGGGTCCGGGGGCTAAACATACTGCTATCTTGAAATATGCTCCGCCTTATCATACTAATTCGAATTTAACGCCTTTTTTAAAGGATCGTCAGAAATTTGAGGCGTTAGCTTTGAAAGAGATCCCAAGGCTTCTTTCTCTAGGGAAATGTTGTGGATCTGGGTTTTCGAATGGGACGATTCCCGTACAAGTACCACAATTCTGGGCTTTTCATGAAGATGAAGGTGTTCTGATCATGGAAGATGTTGCAGCTTCGACATCGTCATCATCCATTGAAACATCATACAGTCTATGGGACCTCATGACAGATAATGTGGTTTTAGAAAACAAACTACAACTGATGCACGAGATTGGTGTTTCATTAGCCACATTCATCGCCGAATTACATCAAGCAGGAACCAAACACCTCAACAACGCATCTCATTTACTCGCTCAATTCGAACAAAACACCGGTGCCCGAGATGATTGCATCCAAACAGAATTCCGCAACTTCCTTCCACAGATAAAACTGCATGGAATCACTCTATCCCCAGACCAAGAACAGCGTATATCAACGCAGTTGAAAACATTAGAAAACAAAGTTCAAACCAACCCCGAAACAATTGTAATGGGAGATCTATGGTAAGAACCCTTCCCCAAAAAAAAACTAAAATCATTCTCTCCTCACCACTCTCACACCCAGGTCCGGAAACATCATTGTAAAGCTATCACCAACCGGACATCTCCAAACCATCCACATCATAGACTGGGAATTCGCAACTTGTGCACCTAGATTCTGTGATATCGGACACTTTTGCGCGCAGGTTTATATGGATCATTTAACGAGATCGAATTCTGAAGTTCCGAGATGTCTGCTGAAGGCTTTTCTGGAGACATATTTGGGGAAGGTGGGAGATGTGGATGTGGAGGGTATTGTGGGGTTTATTGGTGCGCATGCGGGTTCGTTTGTTGATCAGGGGAGTTGTGAGGTGAAGGAGGAACTTAGGGGGTATTGTGTTAATGCGGTGGATTTGGTTGAAAGAGCTGGGAGTGGTGATTTTGATGGCCTGGCGAATGGGGTGTTGGCGCCGTTGTTTCGATGAGATTTATGATGGGGAGAAGATTTAGGTTTCACGACGAAGCAATTAAGAAGACTAGCATATCTTTATGGAATTAAATGGAGTAATGGGTATGAAATATAGAATCTAGATCATCTCTTAGTAACTATAAAACAAACAAATTAGAAGCTTCAAGAACCCAAAATCCAAGATAGAAATGAGTATCGAATACGAAGTAGAGAAAGTAAACACACATATATCAAATAATAAATCCTTATACCCTAACAAACAAGTCGAAAAATCCATCTCCTAAATAAAACCCTACTCATACCCTCCATCCAAAAACTTAACCTAGCACAGCTCACTCGCAAGCATTCCCAAAACAGCACAAAAAGAGGCCCAAGCTCCTCCCCCCACCATAGCAAACCTAACCAATGACATCAACACCCCCGGGTGAGCTCCGAAGAACCATACCATCATCATAACATTACACCGTACATTCACACCACCTTTCTGCAGCAAAAGACGCAGTAAACTTCCTACGTAACAAATCCAAGGTCCATCCATTCCGTCCTCCGCGCCACCTCTCCAACACCACAACCACCACCACCTCTACCCAACCTCTACGAACCAAACCTCTACGAAACCTCAAACGCACAAGACACAAACCGCACACCTCACACGAATCTCGCTCCTCCTCTCTACAACCAAAATTCCAACCTCCTCCCCCCCTCCAAGATGGCAACACCCCTCCTCCTCCGCGCTCCCCACCACCGTCCCCTCCTCCACCTCTCCCTCCTCACCTCCTCCGCCCTCTTCTACAACCAAACCATTCACCCCATGCTCTCTCGTCCCCTCCTCTGCGACGCCGCCGCCGCCGCCGCCTCTCCCTTCTCAACCTCACCAGCCAGTTTACAAAAGCGGCGAGGCGGGTTAAATCCAATAACCATAAGACAAATAAGTTTTGGTAGCGTGTTAGGTGTGTTAGGAGGTGTGGGGGTTAGTGTGCTGAGTCGGGTTTTGGCGGTTTTGATTGGGTTGGGGATTGTTGGTGTACAGGTGAGTCTTAGTTCTATTTCACAGATAATTGATTTATTTTGTTTTGTTTTTAAGGGTGGAAGAATGGGGGGTTAGGAGGAGGGTATAAGCAGGTCATTCATGAACATCGTTTATATTTCATTATCGAACGTTCCCTATACAAAGCACAAGCTGCTAATAGTCTCCTTCCCTATCTAGTTCCTCGAGTCACGAAATATCCACATAATCCCGTATGAGAGGATCCAACGACGCTTCAAGAGCATCAATGTGAGATCTTTGGTGCAAGATAATGTGGCTTTCAAGCTATCGTTCGGGATTACCTTTGCTCTGGCTGCTTTCGCCGAGTTCTAGATTGAGAGGTAGAGAAGAGAGGCTGTGGTTTCATGTAGAGGTATTCTACCGCTTAGAAAAAGAGGACTAGACATATCAAGGGGTAATATAAAGCGGTGGGAGGTATTTCTCGAGATTTACACCCGAGGATCTGTCTCTGGACCAAGTCGGATAGTAAGATCTTTGCATGTGTTGTAGAATTCTTGGACCGTCTGTTTGAAGGCCATCGATGCACGAGCATTCCTGTATATATG
Organism: Rhytidhysteron rufulum CBS 306.38; assembly: GCA_000467735.1. Lineage (NCBI taxonomy): Eukaryota > Fungi > Ascomycota > Dothideomycetes > Hysteriales > Hysteriaceae > Rhytidhysteron > Rhytidhysteron rufulum. The sequence continues at coordinate 4,326 of AJFL01001032.1, forward strand.
ATTTAGTCACGTTGTAAGATATAAATCAGATGTTAGACAAACCTGAAGGCTCCTTCAACAAACCTCCTCGTCAACCCTTCGATCTCCGAACCGAGTCCCTTTTCAACTGCACGCTGAAGGAGGGTCTGTTCCTTCAATGCTGCTGTGACATATGATCTTGCATTGCGATCCGTCGTGAGTAATTTGCGGAGAGGCATGCATATTTTCTCTAACGTGCTGGGTCCGACTTCGCCACATACGTTGAAGATGAGTGCGGAGGTGATAGAAGGTCCAAAGAATGCTACAATCTCATGTGCCGTATCTTTGTTTGGGTTCCCAGCGCTTACAGCAAGGCCAAAGATATCCGTCCAGAACGCCGCTGCTGCTCGCTTAGGTAAAACATCAGGGGCCTTGATGCACTCAATTGAGAAATTGAAAATGCCGTAAACGATGTCTGGGCTCCCGCTGGTCAAAATGGACGCATTTGTGTTGATGAATTTTTGCATGACTTCGATGCAGCCAGCAGAAACCTCCGGGTCGGTCCGTGGGTGGCCAAGTTCTTGCATGAGCTGGACAATGTATGATAATAGACGTAGGGATTCCTGGATATACGTCTCTGATTTGTCATCTCTATGTGATGTGATGCATATGCAAGCGGTTTCCAAGATGAAAGGAAGGCGCGGAGTGTTTAGATTGGTCTTCGAGATGAAATCGATTGTCGCTTTTGGAGGAAGGACGAAAGGACCTGGCACCTTTTCCTTGTATCCCGTACGTAGAACTGTACACGAAGCCTCGATAATTTCTCCGTCAGAGGAATAGCATTGTGAAATGACATCAACAAATTGAACAATTTGATGTTGAATCTCAGCGCCTTCTCCATCTTTCCAATATGTGGAGGGCTTCTGGTCTGCCTCAAGATCAATGATCTTCTCATCATCCGCTTGCAAGGCCTTTCCAATCGCAGCTAAGCATTTGAGTGCACATAACCCATAGACCTGTCCCAGTTCAGTTTGGGCTGGGTCTTTGGCCAAGTAAACCGCTTTCTGTGCATCTTGGGCTACAAATTGGAAAAGTTGCCGCAAGCCGTCGCGTCTCTTCTCATCTGAATCCAGAGCTTGTACAATGGCTGCAATGCCTTCTAGCACTTTGCTCTTGGTAAACTCTTCCGCAGTCTGATAACTGAGGAACTGATTGTACATCTGGAAGAATTCAGGAAGCTTGTCCGTTAGAGATTTCCGGCATTCTCCACATAAAGTAGCGAAAGACCTAGCTGCCGTATGAGCCAAGTTTGGTTGGGCCAATGCGGTAAGAAGAAACGGTAAAACTTGTGGAAGGTAATTCGGATTGCGCAGGAAGAAACTGTTGAACGAGGCCACCGTTTCCACGGCAGTACGTCGCATAGCTGTAGGGAGATTTTGGTTCTGCCCTATCTGCGTGAAAAGCGGTAGAGAGAACAGTCGACCTAGATGATGTTCATCGTGTTCAGGCACGCCCTCGGCAAGTCCATTCAAGCAGAAAAGGACTGCTTCTAGATCTTCCCAGCTGGCTTCTTGTAAGGCTTTAACCGCGAGAGTGACAAATTGGTCCAACAACGGTGTGCCCAGTTGCTCGTAGACATCCTCAGAAATCAGATCCCTAGCATCGATACGGAAAGCTCTGAAGGCCTTCCTGCTGTCTGTGTCCCACTCTTCGGTAATGGAAACTGGTGGGAAACGGATTTTCGGCAGCAGCTCGAAAGCCATGTTAAAAGTAATCCCTTTGACGGGCTGTACCCAGTCAGGCTTCTCGCTGCCCTCTTCCTCTTCGTATGCAAAGCTTTGGGAAGTAACGGCTTTGACATATTCGCTGAAGAAGCCCAAGACGATCGGCGTCACCTCATCTTCTACCGCAGCAGGATAATCGTTTTTAATAAGTCTAAATAACAAGTCTTGCTTTCGTTAAATACAATACCGTGTTTTTGGACAGTAGGGGAACTTACGCATAATCTCTTGGTGGCGTTGGTCCTTTGGTTGGGTATATAGTTTACCAGAATTAAGGAGTATTTGAGCGTAGGCGACAATGATCCTGGCGACGAGGAAACTCTCGGTATCGAACTCCGTTAGAATTTTGGCTCCCCATTCACCTGTTATCTCCTTCCAAAGTCTTTCTAGTTGTTCTGGCTCGAAAAATTGAGGATATACCTCAAGTATCTCTGCAATGAGCTCTGCAGCATCTTGAACATAGTATTCGAGAGTCCTCAAGACAAAGTCCGTAATGCTGCGAAGGTGCTCTAGATGATGTGGAGAATCCTTGAACTCCGATTGGGCGTAGAAAACCCATGCCTGAGGGTGATATTAGCATATGTGAGACAATATTTACATGGAACATACCACAAAGGCCTTTAGGGCTGAGATACAGATCTTCTCTCCAGCTATTTGCCTGTCTACGAAGTTATTGTCATTAGGGGTGACGGAACTGTATTGTAAACCCCTAACAAAGGCATGTTGTAGGATAGCTGCGACATCGGGGATATTGAGTAAAGCGCGTTCTTTTACTTTAGCTCTTTTAAAAAAATTAGTCACGCACTTTCTGATATAATTGGGCTTGGTATGCATACCCGGCCGCTCGATTTAGTTGTATAGCTTCCTCTGCTAGATTCATGCAGAATTGAAGCACGCCGATGAGTTGACTGTCACTGAACTGGGACACTATGACACTCGTCTCGTGAGTGACCTGGGCCAGTGAATCGCCGATCATGGGACTGCGACTTGGAACGCTGCAAATTAGACTGCGGACGGCGCGTGACCATGTTGATTCGCATATGGGTTTACAGAAATAACTGGCCAGCGTTGAGCACAGTTTTCGGGAGACTACAGCATGCTTTGGACCTAGATCAAGCGTTGATACCAGGTAATACTGCCAGTTGTCAGTGTCTTCTCACTGTGCGCTAGCACTTGATACTTACAATCAGTTTTGAAAGTAGCTCGCGGGACTGATCCTCATCCAATGAGGTGCTGCAGTCTAGTTAGTATAGATACCTATAATACTTTTGAGGGTTCAGAGCATACGAGTCGGTGTTAAGCTTGATTGTGAAGGTATTGGCACCATAGAATTGGAGCGTTGCGTCTGGGTTGCTCAACAACACGTCTGCCATCTCCCATCCAATAGGCGATCGTTGTATTGCGACTAGTTTAGACTGGGCTTCCTGGACGGCATCGGCAGAGGTGGGGACGGACAATTTCTTGACCAAACCTTCCACCTCGTGAATGTCTAACGTGTGAACTTGCATGCTTCATATCGTCAGCGTGGTCAAACTAAGAGAACAGCCATATGACTGTGAACAAAAGGCTCCACGGAGATGTGGCTTCGAAACCGTACGGGCCTCCAGGCCAGTAGGTAAGAAAGAAGAAGCACCACCTTCCCATGCGAAGAACTTCATATGATGAATCTTGGTGAACTCCGGCATGATGCGGAGGGAAACAATTGGAAAGATGTAGAGTTGAAATAGAGGTGAAGAGAGGAATTGACAAGGTGAGAGATGAAAGAGAGTAATGTCACCTACGCTGTTGCTTTTTCGCGTCCTACTTCCGGCGTCTGTTCTGGCTAGGAGGTGAGGTGATAAAGAAAAGGAAAGAGCTGGATAAAAGGGGGACAAGATGAAAGAAAAGTGCGACTAGACGTCTGTTGTATTGTTGTGCCAGGCCCGGGGGTGGACTGTTAGGAGTGAATGTTAGTCTACCTGTGGGCAGGACGAGAGAGCAGCAGCAAGGCAGGATGAGATGAGAGTGACATTATTCTCTGGCGTGGGTTGGCCTGGTCCGGGGAGACAGGGCGCACCGCAGCTGCGAACTGGAGGGCGAAGAAGGGGGTATCTTTTGGCAGTTCGGACGAACCGTGGTGGTGGGGGATGTCTTCAGCAATCGACCATGAACATGGACTTGGACTTGGTGATGATGGGCAGCACCACCAGCGTTTGCTCGACAATGGAATGGCAGACGCCCGAGAATTTGTCGCCAATCGCGGGCCGATGCTGCGCCAAGAGCACACTTAACCCGCAGCCGTCTAGGGCGGGCAGTTGGGGCAGCGCTCAATTGTGCGAGGCCGCTGGAGGTCGAGGGGCGCCGCATGGTGGGAGAGGGAGAGACGCATGCAACCTTCTAGTCCCGTTCTCGAAGCCCATCCATGAGTCTTTCACGATTCTGCCCGCGCTTCCACCCTCGCTCTCGCCCTCTGCCGCTGCTTCGGTCCTATGTAGCTTCCAAACCAACCACTCTCTCTCGACCTTTTCACTGCACGCCCGCCCGCTTCGCCTCGCTCGACATGGATAAGGTCAACACCACCGAGCGGCTCGCCGAGCTTCGCAAGCTCATGAAAGATAGCAAAATAGACGTCTACAGTCTGCCCCACCTCTGCCCCTCCATTGCGATATCTGTTAACCCTCCTCGCAGTCGTACCCTCCGAAGACAGCCATCAGTCAGAATACATCGCAGATACTGATGCTCGACGAGGTCTGATACCCCCACCTGTCCCGATCCTAACCGGCCGTGAACTCATTCAACGTCAGAATACATTTGCGGTTTCTCTGGCTCCGCCGGAACTGCAGTCGTGACCCTGGACAAGGCCGCTCTGGCAACCGATGGCCGGTACTTCAACCAAGCGGAGAAACAATTGGATGGCAATTGGGAATTGTTGAAACAAGGACTGCAGGATGTTCCTACATGGCAGGAATGGTGGGTTTCCCTGCACAGCCAAAATCTTGGTCGAGCGAAGCTGATCATTCCAGGACTGCGGATCAGTCGGAGGGAGGAAAGACCGTTGGAGTTGACCCGAGCGTCGTCACTGCTGGTAGGTGTTCACGTGCCCTATTTCCTTCAAAGTAGCTTGCTCTAACACCTCCAAGCCGAGGCTCGTAAGCTGTCGGATAGGATCAAAAAGAAGGGCGGTGCAGACCTCAAGCCATTGAAAGACAATCTCGTCGATAAGGTATGGGGCAGTGAAAAGCCCGCTCGGCCATCTGAGCCAGTCAAGGTGCAACCACAGGAATTCTCAGGCAAAAAGTTTGACGAAAAGCTTGATGAACTGAGAAAAGAACTCGAAAAACGCAAAAGTGCCGGCTTCGTTGTTTGTATGTATATATGTGCTTCACACATTAGTAAGATATGGACTAATTCAATCTTAGCTATGCTCGACGAGATCGCCTGGCTTTATAATCTACGAGGCAGCGAGTACGTTCAGGCAACTGTGATTTAACTCGCATGGTAAGCTAATCCTTTTCCAGTATTGCCTATAACCCGGTCTTCTTTTCCTACGCCGTGGTCACTCCCACGACTGCAACGCTATACGTTGATGAGAGCAAACTAAGTCCTGAAGTAAAATCTCATCTCGGGGATGCTGTTACTATTCGGCCTTATGATTCGATATTCGACGACGTATCCGCCTTGAGTGCACAGGCAAGTGCACAAGGCAATGAAAAGACCAAATTCCTGGTTTCCACGAGAGCATCATGGGCACTCAACCAAAGTCTCGGCGGTGAAGACCATGTCGACGAGATCAGAAGTCCTATTAGTGATGCCAAAGCAATTAAAAATGAGGTTGAACTCGAAGGCATGCGCCAGTGCCATATCCGGGACGGTGCGGCCCTGATCGAGTACTTTGCCTGGCTAGAGGATCAATTGATCAACAAATGTGCAAAACTTGACGAGGTCGATGGTGCCGATAAGCTAGAAGCATTTAGATCGTAAGTTTCCGACCTCCTATGTCAATTGGAGGGGCTAACTCGGGCGGTAGGAAACACGAGCGATTCGTTGGTCTGTCCTTTGACACGATTTCTTCTACTGGTGCGAATGCAGCTGTAATTCACTACAAGCCGGAAAAGGGAGCTTGCTCCGTGATCGATCCTAAGGCGATCTACCTTTGCGATTCTGGTGGCCAGTATCTGGACGGAACAACCGATACGACCCGGACCCTCCATTTTAGTGAACCTACGGATATGGAACGAAAGGCTTATACGCTCGTGTTGAAGGGGAACATTGCACTCGAAAGAGTTCGCTTCCCCAAGGGTACTACTGGGTTTGCGCTGGACACCATGGCTCGCCAATTCTTGTGGGCGGAGGGCCTCGACTATAGACATGGAACCGGACACGGCGTTGGCTCATATCTGGTAGGTCATATCGAGTTTCAACAAAAGCCGTGATACTAACGGAGCCTAGAACGTACATGAAGGCCCAATTGGCATCGGTACACGCGTTCAGTTTTCTGAAGTCTCCCTCTCTGTTGGCAACGTCATCTCCGACGGTAAGCATCTATTGAATGCAAACCGACATGGTCATCGAAACTAACTCAACTCAGAACCTGGTTATTATGAGGACGGAAACTTTGGAGTCCGTATTGAAAGTCAGTCCATACCATTGTCCTTCCTCAAATAAACTCCATTGCTAACGGTTACAGATATGGTCATTGTAAAAGAAGCCAAGACGAATCACCAATTTGGTGATAAGCCCTACCTTGGCTTCGAACATGTCACCCTAGTACCACACTGCCGAAAACTCATCGACGTGGGCCTACTGACTCCGGACGAGAAGACCTTCCTGAATGAGTATCATGCCGAAGTTTACGAGAAGACTAAGCATTTCTTCGAGGGTGACAACACCACCCTAGAGTGGTTGAAGCGAGAAACTCAACCTATTCATTAAGCCTTTGCTTTGAAGCTGGATGAGGGCTACATAGGCGTCATGGACACGCTGCATTGAAGCGACTAGCATTAGCATTCGAAGTGGACTCTTTAGACATGGTACTGGGGATATACGTCCCTGTGTATATTCAGTATCTTCCTTTCAGGAACTCGATAGAAAATAAACAATATTTATTATTGTGAGCCTTTAGGACTCCGATGATGCAATAATGTTCTGCCTAGATATTGGTGACCATGAGGCCGCGCTATGCCCTTTCCGATACTCCAGCGTGAAGCATGGGCCCCTCGATTCTAGGACCAATGATAACACATGTCAGATGCTGGCATCATGAACCGTTGCAACGCGACTTCTCCTCCGCCATATTTCCACCACCATGTTTTCCGGATAGAAGAGGAGCGCAGCGCTCCCATTTCGTTCAATTGCTTTCATTACGTGCAGAATTTCGTTCTTCAGCTTGCCAACATGGCAGGCCGCGCTCCAACGGTCCTTTTGACCATCGCCAATATCCTTATTCCCGTCGCTATTCTGACATTTGCTACAGGCTTCTTCCCTTATAAACCTTTCATGCCTGGCCTTGCCCAGTATGAGAAGCTTGAATATGGGGAGCCGCCAGAAGCTCCTTTCGACAAGCTAGTCTTCATGGTTGTGGATGCTCTTAGAAGGTTAAGCCCGTTGCATGTCTCCAGAAACGCTCGCCATTGACCAAGGACAGTGATTTTGTTTTTTCCAAGGACTCCGGGTTCAAGTTCACTCAAAGGTATGTACTCTTCATCCTGGTTCTACTATACTTCGCTAATCAATTTGCAGCTTGATATCTTCCGGAGCAGCTATTCCATTTACCGCCCATGCTACCTCACCCACAATAACTATGCCTCGAGTTAAAGCCATAACAACCGGTTCCATACCCTCCTTCCTTGATGTGATTTTGAACTTTGCGGAATCAGATACTACATCTACTCTTGCGCAACAGGATACCTGGCTGGCTCAGTTGAAGGCGAAGGAGGGTGGAAAGCTAGTCATGTATGGGGATGACACATGGCTGAAGTTATTTCCCGATACCTTCAGTCGAGCTGATGGAACTTCGAGTTTCTTTGTTTCGGTCAGTGGTCCCTGTGTATGTAGAGGAATAATACAACTGAGATTTATTTTGGCAGGATTTCACGGAAGTTGACAATAATGTGACGCGCCATGTGCCCGAAGAACTTCTGAATAGTGATTGGAATGCTATGATTATGCATTACCTGGGACTCGACCATATTGGACATAAAGCAGGACCTAAAAGGTGCTGTAAATATTGCATGACGAAAGTCCTATATGCTAACAGTTCGTTAGCCCGAATATGCTTCCGAAACAAAAGGAAATGGATTCTATCGTACAACAGATCTATGAAGCCATCGAAGGTGAACCACATCTCGAGTCCACTCTTTTCGTGCTTTGTGGTGACCATGGAATGAACGACGGTGGAAACCATGGCGGATCAGCACCTGGCGAAACATCCCCTGCTCTGGTGTTCATGTCGCCAAAGTTAAAAATCATCAGCGGTGGTACTGAGTGTCCCGTCGAACCAACCCAAGATTTTGACTATTATACTAAGATTGAACAATCGGATGTTGCACCAACGTTAGCCGCCTTGCTGGGTTTCCCTGTACCTTTGAATAACCTGGGAGTCATTATTCCTGAATTCCTTAGATTTTGGGAGAATGGTATGTATTATATTATTTGACTTTCAATGCGGTAGCTAAACTATATACAGGCTCTGAGCGGGTTCAGTTAGTGATCCGCAACGCAAGACAGATTCTCAGTATCGTTAAAGCCACATTTCCGGGCTCCACTTTCGAGGATGAAGTAGTCAACGACTTGAATTGTCATGGTTCGCTATCCAGTGGCGATGAGCTGGCATGTAAATGGCAGAATGCTGTTAAATCTTTGAGCCGTCATCAGGAAACATCAGATCATCGCTTTCAGCTGGAGTCGCTTTTAGAAGTAAGGCAAACTTTCTTTTCGCTATTCTTGCTTTATTACACAAGTGTACTCATTTACTAATTCTTTCTAGTTCTGCCGTAGTGCTCAAGATATCATGAGTAGTACCGCAAGCAACTACGATGTCTCACGACTTCTCCTTGGCAGCACGTTTGCGTTCGTCTCGGTCTCACTTACACTTTTCACAATCAGAAGGAACTTGTTCAGCCTTTCATCAGGAGGGGTCTTTTATGCAGTTACGCTTGCCCTTTATGGCGTATTGATGTTTGCTAGTAGTTATGTGGAGGAGGAACAGCACTTCTGGTACTGGACCGCCTCCGCATGGTTCTTTTACCTCTTCATATTTGAGTATGTCGTTTCTTGTTCTTATCGCAATTGCTTATAGCTTGACTCGTACTAATAACTATAGGTCGCGGAAGGACTGGTTCGGAAAAGTTCTTTTTCATCCATGCATCATGATTCTTGGTCTTCTCCGCATCACGCGCCGGTGGAATCAAACTGGTCAAAAGCATGCCGGTGCACCAGATATTGTCCACAGTCCCCTTTTACGGGGTGGCAGTAGCTTGATATTGTGGTCTTTGGTTGGAGCAACATATATGGATATCACGATTCGCCTTGGTGGGCACGTTGCACGATCACTTCGAGATCGTAAGAAAAGTCGATACAACGTCGATGATAACCAGGATCTTAATAGATTGTTTGGCTCCCTCACTGCAATCCCAATCGGCGTCGTTGCTTTTGTTTTCAAGCTGAGTTTCACTGCCCGGGATGCACCAGAACTGGTACAGGGCATCACAGAGGACCTACTGTCATGGGTAGAGGAGTTGTCGCTTGTGACAATAGCAAGATTCGTATTCTCAGGCATTGGCATACTAGTAGTGTGGTTCATTGTCAGCGAATGGTCAGAGAGGAAGCAAGAAAAGGACGAGAATGATTTAAGTATGGTCATGATGCCACACATTTATATATTAACTTCAAGATGTGCTAACTACAACAGATCTTTCCCTGGCATTCTTCGATCTCCTTACTGTATTCCTCATTACCCAGACTCGGGCCCAGAATATCCCGCTATACCTGCTCTTCCGGATGCAATTATTCTTCCTCTGTACGTCTTTAACCTATCCTACCACCCCACTAAAACAACCCCTACTAACAAAATACAGCACTTCTAGAACTCACGAATCTCCAAATCACAATAACCTCCCTCCTTCTATCCCACGTCTCATTCTTCGCGTTAGGAAACAGCAACGCCATTTCCTCCATCGACCTCTCCAATTCCTACAACGGAGTCTCAGGATACAACGTCATCGCCGTCGGCTTCCTCGTCTTCGTCAGTAACTGGGCCGGGCCTATATATTGGTCAAGCGTAGGCCCGCTCCTCCTTGGAGGCTACAAAACCGAGGACGAAGCAGATCAAAAACCCAAGCCACGAGTTCAAGATACAAGGCCTTGGGTTGCAGCAGAAAGAGCATATCTAAGAGAACAAGCGAAACCTCCTCCGCAGGAGGTGGAGAAGGATGATGCTCTCCCATCTAAATTCTTCGAGCATGTTGCCCTGCTCACTCTGTTTACTTCGTTCAGTCTCCTGGCTGTTATGGCTGCGTGTACGATTCTACGGACTCATCTTTTCATTTGGACGGTTTTCAGTCCCAAGTATTTGTATGCTATGGCTTGGGGTATTGCGTTTCATTTGGGGATCACTTGTGGCTGGGGGAGTTTGGTATGGCGGATGAGTCGGTAGTGAAGTTTAGACTCGGTGAAGGTGAAAAGGGCTCCGAACGTAATCTGATCTTCTTCTTTCCTTCTTTCCTTCTTTCTTCTTCTTCTTTACAACTTCTTTACTCGTTACTCGTTCCTCGATACACAATACGGAGTTTCGCTTGCATCCTTCAATAAACATTGTATCCTCGTTATTTCAAAACGTATTGCATTCACCCAGTCAGTACACGAACGCTATCTTTCAAACACCTGGCTCACGAACTTGAAACTTCAACAACAGCAACGCTCTTTTTCTAAACACATCGCTTTCACGTTCTTCGTTTTAGGTACGCTTGACAACAATAATCCGACCCAAAATGTCACCACCAAAAAGTAAGTAAACAAACCCTCCCCCTTCCCCCTTCTCACCTTAACCAACCCACCACTAACCAACCCGCCCATCCAGATCTATCATCCCTCCCCTCCAACCGTCCCATCACTTTACCCTCGCCCGAACCTCAATCCCCCCGCCCCCGCGTCCCCTCCCCAATCAGCAGCCCCCCGGCGCTCCAAACCTCCACACGCTCCACCTTACTCTTCAACGCCCACATGGCCGGTCGAACCCGATTGCTTCCATCCGAGTTCGCGGAGCACCAGGGTACGGGTACAGGTCCTGGAAAGGAATCCATCGGAGCCGAACAATCAGGGAAGCCGCGATCGCCGCTGAGATCGTTTTTTGGGTTGAAGGCACGACGTCACTATCACCACGGCTCCGACCACAAAACCGATAGCATCTCAAGTGGTAATAGTGGGGATAGTGGAAACAGCAAGAGCAGTACGAGCAGCACGAGCAAGGGTACGGGTACGACTACAACTAAACCCCCCAAACCCGCAAAACACACTCGCACCATATCTCCCCCCAAACGACCCCGCAGACCCTCCATAGCTTCAATAGGATTCCAATGGTTTACAGTGAGAGAAAGTGGGTTTCTTGCTGAGTCGAATCCGGTAGGTGGATTGAATCCATTCGATGAAGAAGGAGAAAAAGAAGGAGAAGGAGGAAAAGGAGGCAGGTGTGGTGAGACTGGTGAGAAGGGGGAGAAGGGGTTTGGATACGGTTCCGCGTTGTGGGCTTGTTGTGGGTGTGGGATGTGGCCTGTGTGTGGGGAAAGAGAGGGTTGTGTGGGGTGTCCGCATTTTAGGTGTGGGGGGTGTTTGGTTTGAGGTTTGAGTGGGGTGTGAAGGGTGAAGGTGTGAAGGGTGGGATGGGGGGTTAAGAGATTTTGGTAGGTGGTACCGGAGGTTAGGGTATGGCGTTTTCTAAACTTTTAAAAAGAGTAAGAGAGAAAACGGATGTCTCATGGACTAGAGAAAAAGGAACATGAGTTTTGGAAAAGTGGATTAGCCATCATGATGGTGTTATCACTTCAACGGATGTATGAGTAGTATCTCAAGACACTGGGACTAGAGTATTTTCTTTCCTCCATCAAGGAAAGAAAAATAACGGAAATGGAATATTAAAAGCATGTTGGATTTTGCATATCATATTGCAATGACTAGGCTTCTATCCTATCCATTATCTAGTATACAACGCCGGTCGACCTTTGGCAACTCACCCACCACCCACCATACTCCCGATTGAAAAAGACTCCTAGACTCCGTTTCCCAGTTTAGTATACCTGGGTAGCATCACCACCTAACCCAACCTCATACTAACATAAACCGCCCCTCCAACCCCCTCCCCAGGATGCACCTTGGAAACCACCTGTCTCTCAAACCAGCTCTTCCAATACGACCCAACGCATCCATCATTAACCGGCATCACCCAATTCCTACGATCCTGCTGCAACCTCCAATCTTCCAACAACTGCGTCAAAAACTCTCTCATCAGCAAACCTTCTCACTCAAGCATACAAAATACCACAAACCCAACAGCATAAAAACGAAAAAACAAAGCAAAACACTCAAATAGAACACCACTCACCCTATCCCTCAACTCCCTCTTTCTATCACAAACCTCCAAATCCTCATCCTCCCGTCTCAAAAGCACCGGTTCCGAGTTCCCAGCAACATCACCCAAGATCCGTTCATTATCAAGTTTCCGCCGTTGAACGAGACACTCGGTACCGTGGCCGGCGCGGATACAACGAGAACAAGATGGAAGAGTGCGTGAGCAGGGGAGGTTCGCTAATGTGCATTGCAGACAAGATGTCAACCAGACGAGGCGTTCAGAATCATGGATATCTTCGTTGGAGATTGGTGTTGTTTCGTCCTCGTGCGCGTGAGGGTTGGAGGTTGAAGGTGGTGAGTATGAATCAAGGCTGCCTTCGCTGAGATACTGGGTGCAAGCTTCCGGCTTCAGCGTACTCTTCTGCTCAAATCCCGACTCGCAAGACTGGAAATCCGCGATACTAGTTGCAGGAGAATCGGCGAATACATCGTCGTCATCTGGACTTCCCAGCGTGTGGCCCGGCTTATCAAACACGCTGTTCTGAGTGAAATTGCTATTTGTCGGTGAGAGTTCATCCTCAAGTCCTCCATGGCGGTGCGGAGTGCTCGGCTCGTTGCTGGAACGATCGCGGTGGTTCGGTTGAGCGTCATGGACGTTAAACGGTTCTTCCTCATCCGGTGGCGCAAAGTTGACGTCGTTCAACCACGAGAGCACGGGATCCGGATCGTCAAGTGGTTCGGAGACTTGATTGAGCTCCGGGAGAGTCGGTTTCGCCATGATCCATGTATGTATAAACGAGCGTGTTGATGGAAAGAAGGAAGCAAGGAAAGAAGAAGTTCAGAAAAGAGTATGTCAAGGGTGGAAGGTGAGTGAGGGAAAGAGGTAAAGGAAGTGAGAGAGCCAGGTCCCTTTCACCTCCCTCCCATGGTTCGACGTCAACTTTAAAATGCCAAGAAATCTGAATTGGGTTGGAACTCTTCACATGTGCCGGAACAAGCGAAGTTGATTTCATGGCTTGGAGATCAAGTAGAAAAGGAGTAAATACTCATGATTATTGAACTGCTTTATCCAACGCTTTGTTCATTCAATCATGCAAGGCTTGTCAAAGGGTATCTTCGCTTCCTCGCCTTGTTAAAAGAACAATTACCTATGTACGCGTCTCTTACTATAAGACAAAGCCCCCGAGAGCAACGTTTCTCCAGTTCCTCGTAGGTTGTGTATCCTCAAGTTCGACACACCACCACAAGACCTCTTTCGCCTTCTCAATCTGCCCTCCTTCCTCATACGCTCGGGCTAGAGCGAACCAAGCCTCAGAATAGTCCCATCCAGCACCAAGTTTAGTCAAAGTAGACAGTAAACCGTATGCACGATCCCGGGCCGCTAGTAAATTCAACTCAAGCGGCGATATTTGGTCTTTGGATGAGGGTGCAGGGGAAGTGAATTCAGGCCCGTTGTTGTCAGTATCAGTTGTAGATATAGCTGGGACTGAAGGTGGCACTGCCAGCGGAGTCTTGATAGCTGATTGGGGCTCTAGTGGGATAACCTTGCAATATATGTCGAGAAGAATATTAGATATTCCCACAATAGAAATAGCATGGTCTGGATGGTGAAGCAACGCTCTCTCAAAACTAGCGCGAGCATCGTGGGGTTTCGACTGAGCCAGTTGTAGTTCGCCTCTCTGTGCACTGGTCAATTGTGGTCATAGGGTGCTTGGTTGGATTTGTACTTACGGCTGCATATATATCACCCCATAGTTCTTCTACGCTCTTCCCGCCACCCCAAGTCTGCTCGGAAAATGCCTTGCTGCTAGATGATTCTTGCGATATTTCGAGCTCAAGACGTTCAACAAGTCCCATGGCCTCATCTACGGCACCTTCGGCATCCTCATGCATGTCTGCTCTTGTATATAGGCCCGCTATGAAAAGCCACAGCTTAATAAGTAATGAGATTTTATGGCGATATCTTTGAAGGATTGAGAATCGAGGTTCTGGCCTGAAAACCCGAGAGCCGGGAAAAGGAACAGGTAGGCGAACATCTTGTCTCGGTGGCTGTTGCGAATGGCCAGGTGGTGGAGGTTCGGCGTCATGTTGCATGTTATGGGCAACTGAACGTAGAGGCCGTTCGGGGGTTTCCATGGATTTCCTTTTCATAGAATTCGAACGACGGTGTGGCGATTTGTGACGAACAGGTGCATTGCGATTTGGTGTACCATTTGCTGCAGTAGACCCGTCTGCTAAGGCATCGCCTACGGTCTCACTATCAACATCCGATCGTCTCCGCAGGCTGTTTGCACTTCTTTTTTGGAGCTTGCTACCGCTTCGTTTTGGGGTAGTGCGACTACCATTGGTACTACGGCGACGTGAGGGACGGTCCTCATCCGTAACTTGAATGGCTGGTGCCGCAGTACCTTGAGTGCCGACAGTTGAAGCCCTTGAGCTCGCCATAGACAAGGTTCGGGATCGCGTCGTATTATCGATGCTCTGTTTAGAGTGCCGATGGCCAAATATGCTGCCTCGGATTGTCCCTGCAGAACTTTTAGGCGGCGGCTTTGCTGTGGCTGGGGTCGGAGGTTTTGCTTGTGTGGGCGAGGAATCTCCAAATAGTCTGGAATAAAGAGAAATAAGTTCATCGCAAGCATCCACAGCAGCAACAGGGCCTTCAAGTATTTCAAACAGAGCTAATTGGGTCATTTTCACCTGAATGATGCTGCTTTTTTCGTATGTCTCCAACCGGTCAATCACCGGTATCGAAGTACGAGGTTTCTCGTTTGAAACCAGTTGGTTCAGATGCTCGCTGCGATACGTCTGATCCTCATCACTTGGCCCGAAGAAAACCAAAGGGTCTCCGAATTGTTCAAATACAGCTTCACAAGATTTCATGGCCGTTGAGTAGTCGGTCCTGGCGGTCAGAAGCAAAGACATTAGGTGCCACAGTGGAATTAGTTTCCGTTCCCGTGCGAATTCCGAAGGCTGCGAATGATCCTCCTCGGAAATAACGCCATCCGTGTTGATTGAAATATCTCGTTTGGTTGCTGGCGAAAGAGCGCGCTTTACAACCTTGATTGCACCATTGATATCTCTCATCTCTGCGAGAACTAACCCCAAGGCGTACAGAGTCTCAAGATTATTTGGATCCTCAAAGCGAGGTTCAAGGGCTTTTCGGAGGTATTGAACAGCTTGCGACTGCAGACTAGTCCGTGAAGCAGCATCATAGGTTACACGAGCCCAATGTGCTTGGCTGATTCCGACTGCACGATAAGCCACAGCCAATGCTCTGGGTGACGCCATGTTTCGAGTAGGTTGCTCACTATCCTTAGCGATGTCCTTCTCCGCTGGGCTAGGGCTAGGAGGAGTTATGGAAGGGGTGTCCTGTTTCAAGAACTTTTCAATATAATGACCAATATCTCGGGCCTTCTCAGCTTCTGGGCGTGAACCGAAACGGCATAAAATTCTGATCGCTTCTGCTGCCGTGCGTAGAATGGTGTTGTCATCGTCCAAACTTTTGTCTTCTTCACCACTCTTGGTTACACGGTCCTTGGTCCTGGTTACGATCTCCGCATACGAATCGAATGCCTTGAAAGCGAGGTTGAATTCAGCCAAAGAGGCGTGTACTGTGAACAAGTGTCTGAGGATTTGGGTAGAATGAAATGTTTTTGTGGCAGCTCGGTACAATATCTAAGCATTGTGTGAGCAATGTAATATTGATTATGACTGAAGCAACTTACGTCGAGGACATCCCTCCCTACCGCCTCCTTACCACCTTCGCCTAAGTCGCTGTCATGCCACGTCAGGCCACACAGAACTCGCCAGTTATCCATTACCGCCTCAACCCATACTTCGACATCTTCGTTACGATCGTTGGCTTTTGGAAAATCTGTCTCCTGGAGGAGCAAACTTTCATACAATGTCTCCACCTTCTTCAGCTCGGCACGTTGCTGTAACCTGGCACCGGAGGGATTATGCACAGCGTATCTATCTGAGGCAGATATATTATCCGCGCCGAAGTTCTGAGTCGGAGGAGAATAGTCTAGATGCTCTTTCAGGATAGTCGACAATGTATCGTAGTAAGCCTTCCATATGAAACGTCGAAACCTAGCAGTTTCGGCGTTTCCAGGTTCGGAGATAGCCTTGATACTCTCATAGAAGCTGGCCCAGAAGCGGAAATGTTTTAGGGCATCCTGAGGATCAACCTCTTGTTCAGAGCCTGCCGACTGGTCCGACAGCATACACAATCTACCTAATACTCGTTCGGACCAAAGTCTAAGTTGCGGCGAAGTGGATTGGAAGGAGCCGAGAGAGGAGAGGTAAGGCAAGATGGAGGTGTAGGTGTCAACTGCTTCGGGGATAGAGTCGGCCTTCTCCAGCGAATAACCTTTGGTCTGTTAGCATTTACTTATTCGTAAGGTGAAAGGCCTGTCCCGTTATTCCATACCTTTGAGATAGACACTCTTGATAATGCATGCTTGGGTCCAGCTGCTCAAGGTCCCGGCTGTGCTTGATAACTCAGAAACGGTTGCACTAATGTCTTTGGGAAGGTTGGATATGGCAAGGCTAGGTTCATCCAAGACAAAATGTAGCCACGCAAGACAAACACGTGCTTGGAAAGCATCCTGAGGATGCTGTGTTTCCTCCTCGATAGCGCTGAGTAGGGAAGGTATTAATTTGGTGAGGTTTGCGTGCGACGAAGACGATGAAGCGGCGGTAGGCGGTCTTTGGACGCTGTGGGCGGCCACGGTCACTTCGGACCTTGCAGTGAGGAGAAGGCCTATTGGTATGGTTCAGTAGGCTGTGGTATTCAGAACACGGGGAAGACACGTACAGCGACGGTGAGATGCATGCTTCTCAACTTTTCTAGTAAGCTCTGCGATGTCATTCCAGCGTCCATTGCAGCGGGCGTCGTCTAATTGGGCTATATAGCGCAAAGCTTTGTCGCTTTCATGGGAGCTCTGCTGAAGTGTAAGCTGAATGTTCCCTAGAACCAGCAACGTCATGCGTTCAGGGATAGGGGACGGTCAACCTACACCCATACTTGGCGAGAAGTCTACCGTGTCGGAGCAGATTCAACTGGGCGAAGCAGCATATTCAAGAGGCAGACATGGCTCTCTCGGTGCGGTCCCTGAGGTTTTACAAGTGGAGTGGACTTCAACGGGCATCCCACAAAATGTTGTTGCGGCGGTGATGAGGATCCCTGCAGAACGGTGCTTGGCGATACTTGGCGGGCTATCCTAACTTATGCACGTCGGGCCGACGATGTTCCACCTTGGACTTTTTTTTGGGAAGTCTGAAGAGCTCTCTCGTTTTCTTGCGCGAAGTCTGCGATAGCTATTCTCAATCCTCTTTCTGCTATCGTGGGCACTGCATCATGGCGCTTAAAGATGCAGACTCCTCTGCTGCCGCATTGCGGGCACTCACGTTCCGCATCTCCTCTACTCCGGCTCCTCAATTGGCCCAACAGCTTCCTGCGCTTTCTGCTTCCCTAGCAAGCTGCAAAGCTGTACTGTCTTCCACCCAGTCTTCAAACACAAAGGCTGCTTCCGAGACGTCAGTGATTATCCACAAGTTCAAGACACAGCTTTCGACCCTTCTTCAAGACCGCAGCATTTCAGCCCGGTTGTCTGCCATTGTCCTCATAAAATCGACGGTCGAGATCGGTGGATGGGAAGTCCTTCAAAAAAGCCTGCCATGGGTGCGCGGTCTACTCGGAATACTGACCAAACCGGATCCTACTACCTCCAAAATATTATGCGTTATTACGCTGACGCGGATCTTTTTGCTCACACGTGACTATCCTACACTGATTCGGGAAATTACTACGCCATCTCTTCCGGCTTTCATCCAGACTTGCTTCCAATTGACTTCAAACACCCGGTCCAACGAACTTCTACAGACTGTCCTAGAGAGTTTCAATCAGCTGCTCCCGCGTCATCCAACTATCTTCCGGTCGTATCAAAAACAACTCCACTCATTATTCGGTCAGCTTTTGGCACCTACCCCTTCAACCAAGACCAATGGAAATCAGTCACAGCCTTCCCTGTCCAATGTTCCGAACTCTTCCTCTTGCATCGCTCGGCGTTTATATGTCCAGCTCCCCCAATGTGCGCCAAAGGCCGCATCGAATGAAGAATGGGAAGCTTCATTCAAGAACACGATTTTGCATGCTCATCGAACTGCAGATCTAGTCTTTCGAGCTGTGATCGAAGACTGGCATTCCAGTACTGGTTACATTTCAGTCACCGCTGGACAGCCGCTTGAACACAATGTACAGGATCTACAGCCAAACGCATTAGGGCTTGCTAGCTGGTCTGGACTGTATGCCGGTGGCGAACGGCTGACGGGTCTTTTGGCGCTCGTCAAAGAGTATGTCACAACTGCAACGGTT
Source organism: Rhytidhysteron rufulum CBS 306.38 (assembly GCA_000467735.1). Lineage (NCBI taxonomy): Eukaryota > Fungi > Ascomycota > Dothideomycetes > Hysteriales > Hysteriaceae > Rhytidhysteron > Rhytidhysteron rufulum. Next base: position 22,983 of record AJFL01001032.1, read on the forward strand.
GCTCCTATCAACATCAAACTTGGCATCGTCTTGGACCTCTTGAACAGGATATTCTCCATTGTTGTACCATCATCAGCAACCAACACGGAATGGCGTAGTACAGTGAGATTCAACAACCAAATTGGCAAAGAAGAACGAGAAATGCTATGGATAGACTTGCCTCGTATTCATGTTGCAGCCCTGGAAGTTTTGTTGGCCATCCTGCAACGTTGTCAGGATGCTGTCATTCCCATGGCAACTTTATGCATCGATCAAATCGCCTGGGTTTTCAACGCGGAGAGGGCTGTCCTCGAGGTACGAGCAGCAACGTACCGTGCTATTGAGCAACTTCTCAAGCTAGCTGGTACATCACTGCCCAAGACCGCGATTGATTCGCTTGGGAACATTATCCGCGCATGTTGCAATGATTTACTTCCTTTGGATACACCTAGTAAGGTGACCGTGCAGCCCAAGGCAAATGGAAAGAGCATACAGACTTCTTCAACCAATGCCGATACGTTCCTGGCTTCCTCTGCCACCCCGAAAGCTCCAGCTGCACGATTCATGGGGTTACAAAGTACTGCTTATAGCATACTCCCTCTGTTTCTCTCCCACCTTCCAGGACACTTGGTTTCTGATTCGTTAAGGACTCGCATTGACCGAACTGCGACTCTCGTTCAGCACAAAGAGGCTATGGTGGTAAGCCTTTTGAACCCACCACCAAGCAAGAAGTTTGGTAGACCAACCACCAGCATTCTGCCATTAGTCGCGAGATCTTTCCCTGAATGGAGCGATGTTGAAGGAATCATAAGACCCCGAATGCCAGTCATTAGGACAGGTGGACGAGGATCAGATGTGGATGGGGAAGATGATGGAAGCGAAGATGCGATGGAGGAAGGATCTGTTCAGCAGGACAATAATGATGGTTCTGACCTAGTTACTGTGGTCAATTCCACGACAAAAGAGGACATACCCAATACCAAGGCAGCGATTGACCAAACCCTTCCACGTGCGGCAGCTCCGGTACAAAGCTTAACATCCGAAGCACTGGGATTAGGTGCGGCGGACCCCATGGCTGCCTTAGAGCAAACATTAACCATGGGGGCGTCTGGGAAGAGGGAGCCTGACAGCCTCCTTTCGTCAGCTTCGAAACGCGCACGATTAGAGGACAGTCCAGATTCCCCAACCGAGACACAGGCTCTTGCACTAACTATGCAAGCAAGTGATAAACCGATGACAGTGGAGCCAGCCTTGTCTGCATCAGGACCAAAAGCATCGGAAACGTCTGCCCGAACGAATCACGACCAGTCAGTGAGCATGGGGGGTGCCGGTAATGAAGATAGCGACTCGGACGACGATAATTTCGGGACCCTCGTGCTAGGTCGTGATAGTGACGAGGAAATGGAGGACTGAATGAAGAGGCTTCACGGAAGAATGGTGGACACGTTGTAGTTTTCTTGGATACACGACATATACTCGGTAATTAATTCTCTGATGATACACTGTTGCTGAGAACGAACGGGTTTGGTGCCCGGTGCCGTAAAGAACATTGGATGGATGACGTCTCTGCGACGTTAGAACACCCTTACCTGCTTTGTCTTGGAGGGACGCAGCCTTGGAACGTATCAGTGGGAGAAAGGGTTGCAGGCCTGCCATTGGCTGGCATCTTGAGCCGCGCTTCAAGGACCAGCAGCGCCAGCCATGCAGCCATGGTGCTATGGTGCTATGGTGATAAAGTTAGAAAATAGCAAGCTTGATGTCTACAACGGGGCAATCGGGCAATCGAGGCAACAAAGACGGGGAGAGAAATGGCAGAACGACAACCGGATTTGGATTTGGCAGATGCCCATGTTGCTGCATCGTCTTTTCCTTCTCGGCAGGCCATCCCTGCACGGCTAGCCCCACGATTCCACTTGTACACTACGCTTCGGCCAGTGATCGTCTCTCACCCGCGTAGTCCGTCAACCGCTACGCTGTTTTGTTTGTTTTGTTTGTTCTGTTCCCGTCATCCTAATTCGCTCGGGGCGCCATTGCGGTAACCAGACTTTCTACAGCGTCCAGAATTCTATCGGTCAATTTATGCTGTGCCACATTGCTAGATGCACGAGGCCACTGCAGGCTATCGCTTCATCTTTCACCTTTCTACTCATCTTCGCCTCTTTCCTCCGCCATGTTTCCTAATGAAGCGCCCGTTCCTGCGTAGGAAGTATCCGAGGGCGCAGGAAGGACCCTGACTTATAGCTTTTCAGCCTTCCTCATTGGCTCGGCTCCTTCTACACAGTCTTCAATGGGAGAGGTCCCAACTTACTTGAACGGGCATATGGTGAGATATTCGGCCTACCTCTCCGTCCCTTCACTCAGCCCTCCACTCTTATTCGTAGGAACCAAGTTCCACAGTAATCCACACCTCTTTGAATTACTTACTCTAAGGGGAATATTTCATAATTTGATTCCGGCTGTCCCCGCAGAGTCCTCGGAAAGAATGTCTCGGGGCTTTTGGAGACCTTGTCCATAGCCATGGCTCCTCATTCGCCTGAAAGAACATCCGCAGGAACCTACAGTCTTTCCAAATACCTACTCGAATAGGATACCAAGCCAGGACTGCATATTCTATTCCAGTTCTCGTGGCTTACTTGGTGATAGTGTACGAACTAGGATACTTTCATGTCATCCTATTCGCTCGGCATCATGTATCGCAGTCCTCAACACTTTTCATTTTTTTTTGTGAGCACAGCCCCCAGAAAAGGAGGTTCGGCTCCCGCCTCCCTTCCAATAGGTATTCCATATTTCTAACCTGCAGGCACCTGAGTCACGTTGCGTCCATTTCAAAGGGATAGCTAGTCTCATTCGCGCGGTATAAACACGCGCAGTCATCAACACCATCATTCTAAGCCTCACCACACCTACTTCAAATGGCAATTTAACCAAGAAACCAAGCTTCTCCTATTTTCTCACCATGCCTTACTCTGCAAGATGTGCGTTTCACTACATCTTAAGGTCTACTGAACCACTATACCCTCTTCTCATTCGCTCGGTATGAATTATCGTAGCATTCAACATATTTTACCAACACCTACTGAAATAGGCATTCAATCAGTACCTCTTTCTCTACCCCTCCCCTCATCCTCCGATTTCCTCGGGCGGCACAACATACAACCTGTTTTGAGGATACTATGGACTCGGTGGAATGTCCTCGGAAGACCCCAGACACATTGAAGTTGCGCTGGACCAATCAATGAGCGCAATCCAAACGCTAATGATATTCACATCGTATTGTTGACTACACATGAACTCACTCGCGTCCCATTCGCTGGAACTTTGAAGCGCAGGAATCGACAGGTGGAGAGAAGAAGTTACTCGTTTGGGGAATTTACGTCGTGATGAAGGAGGATCCTTGGCATTTCGTGGGGTGAGGTATTGGAAGCTTCACTGTGGCGTATTTATGGATACGGCTGCGTGAGTATGTTGTGATTTTTGGTCAGGAGGATGTTTGAGGCGAGCCTCATCTTGATGCCACGATGGATGATCTTCGAGCTGGACACACACTATTACACTCATCATCGATGGGTATTGCATCCCCTCACGTACCTCCTTGTTGGGTATCCCCTCGAAAAGCCCTGAGTTACAACCCCCTGGTTCTGTGTGGATATGCGTATCCGCATCCATCACCATCGACCATGACCCTCTACTCATCCATACACCTCTACTTCTCTATCCTTCATAGCTACATACCTATTCACCACAGTCCCATCATCGATTTCAAAAACAACCCAGCTACCATAACCAAAACCAAACATATCCAACTCTGAACTTGTTCACAACTAGCGCCCATACTACACTCGCACTCCTAACAAACACCAGAGACTGAGACGGAGGGAAAATGATCCCATATTCTATAACCATTCTATCCAACCACACCACAGTACCAACCTCATAAACCCCTCATATATATATATCTAATCGAACGAACATGACAGTGTAATCTGAAGAACTAACTCACTAATTAACCCCTCTCCCCAGATTCTTACATTGGAATCTATCCATCAAACAATCACTTACTCACGTACCCCAAAACCGACTATCACTCACCTCGGGTACGAGATAACTTCGCTGCATACGGATCTTCGATGAGTGAGTAGAGAAACTCAAAGGTTTCCTCAAGACGAAATATAAGAAAGACGTAAGGACCTTTTTGACTATATGGAGATTGACCTGTTTTTAAAGCTCAACTCAAGCTAACTCGGTATATTTCTAGTATCTATACATGAATGAAGGGGGTGGCGAAAGAGTCACTACATTACTGATTCCATTCCTGCACGCTTTATTCCCACCACACAAACCAACTACAAAGAAAACCGAAGACAAGAGATAAAACCATCCACCCGTCCTATCCATCTATTCTTCCACCACACACACACACACACATACACCTACATCAAACCCAAGTTAATACCAACTCACAATCTCCGGACAGTACAAAGCTTCCTTTCAGACCTACCCAGATACCCCTTCCATTATACCGCTCAGTCACGAAGGCCAAGTCCTGTCCGCCGAGTAACTACCTTAAGGTATTTCCTACCTCTTATAGTTACGGGTCTTACCTACTACCTATCAACTTTTCGGTACTGCCTAGGTATGGAGCGGGGGTGCCCTAAATACCTAGGTACTTTCAGGAGGCAACTCCGTAGGGAAATATCTGATAAGTAACTATACATCTCATGGAGTAAATAAGATGATAATTCGTATTCCCTTCTTAATGCTCTAGTGACGAGGGTGAGGTGCGGGGCTGGAGAGATGATTATGAGGATACTGATTAGAATATGAAGTCAGGTAGAGCGTTCATCATAAAGGGAGTGTCTAATTCCACAAGTACGAGGTTAAGAAATGGGAAGGATGTACCTGGAAAGACAAAAAAGCAAAACCCGTCAGTGAAGCAATATCGCCAGGAAGATCTGATTATTTCACAGCGAGAGCAGATCCTCAGTATATATACTTCATAAACGTATGCTATTCATTTAAATATATACTCATAATCATATGCATATGCAACCGCCTCATATCCCAATCTCTCGATCACCTTGTTTCAATACCCTCACTTTCCTCCCCAACCCTCTTGGTCAACACTGCCGCAATAATGGCACAAAGTCCTCCAAGCCTTAAAACCCATCCAACACTATCGTCCCCAACGCTCCCCCTCGGCTTCTGTAGAAATCTGAAGATTACCGAGCTTAAAAGCGTAGCAATGACTTGTGGAGCCGCAATCGCGACATTGTGGATTCCAAGTACCACGCCAGCTTGATCGGACTCTTCGTTTATTTCTTCCATGGCGTGCGCTGAGGAGGCATTTGTGGGTCGAACGAGTCCTTGACGGATAGCATCACGTTTGGAAATTTCGGAGGCGATGAGAGCGAATGGGGCCCAAGATGTTATAGCCCATGGGATTCCAACTAGGGCCACAAGGATGGTACCAGCTGTGGTGGTGCGGACGAAAAGGGTTAGCCACATTAAGGCGGCAAAGATGAGATGGGAGAGGAGCCAGGCGCGGCGAAGGGTCAGTGATTGGATTTGGAGGATTTGAAGAGCAGAGCTGAATCTCGATAGGTTGTGTTGTGACTTCGAGGGTTTGACAGAGAAGTAGCCACCCGAATCTGTTGAGCGAATTGAAGATGGTGTCATAGGTGTTGCAATGGGAGTAGGTGGTGGCTTGAAAGTTGGAGGGATCATAAGTGGGAGGATGATACTTGACGTGAAAGTCGTTAATGCGAATATGAGTAAAGCTAAGGTTCCTATGCGAGTGGCCTTTTCCCATACAGCATCGATTTCGTCATCAGTCATTTCTGGGTTGGCGGCGAAGAAAGGCTCGGCGTAGATCTCGCCAATATAGGTAGTAATGTAAAATAGGAAAGGAAACCATCCTATCCAAGCGAAAAACTGTACCTCACAGACCCTACGTATCTGGTCTGGTAGTTTCCGAACAGAGCGGACCATTGATCTGAAAAATTCGATTACGCCGCCCTGGGAATCCGGCTTGCCATCCCAGCTTGGGTCACGCTCGCGGATGGTACTGCAGCTTATAGCGACGGTAATGGCAATGGTTAACGATGCGATTGCGCAGAGGACTTTGAACTGAGTATTGCCTAGGAAAGGAAATAGGTCCGGAAGATTGACATATCCCGCCAAATAGCCAAGAATATTTCCAAAGCCTGTCGTACGCATGATCCAAGCATTAGCAGCCTCTTGCTGGTGAGTAGGTGCACAGTCAACGATGAAAGCACGAATGGCTGCTTGAACTATATGTATGTCAATTATCAACACCATTGATACTATAATTAGGACAATACTTACGAACGTTGATGGCAAAATCGAGGACATAGATAAATAACACTGCCCATGTGATGATGGAGTATTTTACACCGTCGGACTGTCTGTCGGCACCGAAAAGACCTAGAAAACCACCGACTATTTCTCTAGTCCATGAAAGCATCATCAACGAAATGATGGTCGCTATTCCACCGCCTATTATAAAGGGTCTCCTCTTCCCAAACTTGCTACGGCAGTTGTCGCTCTTGAGGCCAACGTAGGGTTGGACGAGTGTGCCGGAGAGAGGACCGGCTATCCACACCAGAGCAAGGAAGGACTTGGTGATCCCCAGGGACAATAGAAATGGCTACCCGGTTGGGTCAGTAAAGAATTGCCAGTTGTGGCCGGCTTGATACTCACTGAGCCGTTTGAAGTCTCCACAGACCAACCTATCTGTAGGCCGAGGCCAGTGAGGGTTAGAAGCAGGAGATACCGGCTGCTCTTTGTTTCTTCGTTGTCTTCCGCCAACCAGTCATCATCATCATCATCATCAATAGGAGAGACATCTTTGAGGTTGGAGTTGTCGTCTGAGGGACGAGAAGGTTTCAATAAAGGAGACTGCTCGCTCATGGTGTCGAGTGATGGGCGGTAGAGAGAGATGCTGGGCCTGAAGTGAACTGTCTTGCGCTGACTGGAAGCCTCGTCGGTTTGGGCATCTTCAGCTCGTTCTTGAGGGGGCGGAGGGGATGGTTGATGAGGAGAAGGGTGCGGAGAAGGAGTCGAGTGTTGAGACATGATGCGGGTGGACTTGGGCGGTACACGTGAGAGTTGACCGTGACGTGGGATTGGGAAGGTGGTGGACGGTTGATTCCCAGACGGAGGCCTCGGACGCGGCGTGAATCAAGGGTCGAGTGGAGGTGCAGCGGGCGTGAAGGGCCTACGGAGGGATGTGACATGGAATTTACACGGTTCCAACCGGTTTGGCATGACGTAACCATGGTTCTGGCTCGAGAGGGAAGCTTTTCATTCGATGATGGCTCGACTTGACTTTGGCGGACTGAAGGCCCGAAGGATTCAGCTGCGAATTGGCTTAACCGTCCCCCTCCTGACCTGGGAAACGGCCGCGGTCGAGGCTAGGGAAGTCACAGGACGACGCAGGTGGACAGGTTAGCGCTTTTGTCCAGGCGGACGACGAAGACAGCAGAGTTCGGATCAAAGACCATGTTCTGGGAGGAGAAGGAGAAAGAGAAACAGAGAGCACCAGGCAAGGTGATGCAGACGATGTATATATATAGTTCACGTATGTATGTATGTCTGCATGTAAGATGGCATCCAATGATGAAAGATGGATGCGTGGGGAATAATCTTCCTCATCGCATCTTGATTCGATCATGCAAGCCTCCCACCCTCTCCCCCCGCCGATCCGGGGGTGCTGGCAGGGGCTACGGCGCTAGAACATATTTGGCTTGGCGCTGATGGAGCAAACGCCCTGGCACCAGCCTTGCGGCGGCAGCCTTGGCTTGTATCGAGGGCCGACGACCCATTGTCAAACGGCGATAGCGTTGCGGCTCTGCCATCCCAACTTCTTCACGCACAACCCCCAACGACCCTCCTGCGCTGCGCCGTCATCTTATCCGCCCGTCCTGCACCGGCGCTGCCGACCAGCGATTCCTGTTACCGATCGCACCACTGCACCTCGTCGAAACTGGCGCCGTACGACCTCAGCAAGGCCACCTTGACCATTCGTCGCATTCCGTCACACCCATACCAATAAGCCACTTTGCAACTGCACAATCTTCTGCGCTGCACCTTCCAGGGTTTGCAGATGTGGACACCTTACTGACAGCCCCAAAATGGCTTCAACACTGGGGTGGGCCGTGGAGGAGTTGATGAGTACGTAACAGCATCCCCTCGCCAAGCAGCCATCACGACTAATACCTCCTGCCAGAGCGCGACGCCAGCGATGCAGACCCAGACGGTCAGTCAATGCGACTCCCCTTCTCCTTTCTCACGATTCTAATACCCTCGTACAGAACCAGAGGCAGGACAGAAGGAAATCTTTACGTCATGGGCACTCTTCATCCTCTTGACGCTGCTCATAATCGCTCTTTTGACGAGTTACTTTCTACAGAGCCGCAAGATCCAGGCAGTCCATGAGACTGTGCTCTCTATTTTGGCTGGTATGCCATCAGCATTTTTGTAGGATATTCAAACCATTGCTGACGTCTCTGCTAGGTATGATCGTAGGGCTAATATTACGGTTAACTGCTGTGGAATCAGTCCTCGGCGCCGTCAGCTTCGACTATCAGTTCTTTTTTAACCTCCTTCTACCGCCCATTATTTTGTCTTCTGGCTATGAATTGCATCAAGTGAGAATCTTTCTATCCTTTCCTATAAATGCCACTAACCATCACAGGGCAACTTTTTCCGGAACATTGGCACGATCTTGACCTTTGCATTTGCTGGAACATTTATTTCGGCTGTCGTCCTTGGGCTTATACTGTTCATTTGGACTAGAATACCACTTGATGGGTTCAAGATTACGTTTGTTGAAGCAATGTCGGTCGGGGCGACTCTATCAGCTACCGACCCAGTAACCATCCTTGCCATTTTCAACACATACAAAGTTGAACCAAAGCTATACACGGTCATCTTCGGTGAATCGATTTTGAATGACGCCATCGCCATCGTTCTTTTTGAGACGGCGCAGAAGTACAAAGACGGCGGAGAATCATTAAGCATCTTGAGCTTATTTGAAGCCATTGGAATCTTCTTTGGCGTCTTCTTTGGAAGTCTATTCATCGGTCTCCTGGTAGGAATAGGAGCTTCTCTGCTTCTGAAATTTACCCACGTGAGACGATTCCCCAAGATTGAAAGCTGTCTCATAATCTTGATTGCTTATGCTACTTATTTCTTTTCGAACGCCATTCATATGTCCGGTAAGGCCCAATGGAATCCACTAACAGGACATTTTGCTAATTTACACAACAGGGATTGTGTCTCTCTTATTCTGCGGCATTTGCATGAAACATTATGCATACCTCAACATGTCACGCCGAACACAATTGACGACCAAGTTCGTATTCCAGGTCACCGCGCAATTGTCCGAGAACTTCATCTTCATTTATCTTGGGCTTTCATTGTTCACCGACGCAAAACTAGAGTACAAACCACTCTTCATTCTCATAACGGTCATAGGCATATGTGCCGCGCGTTGGTGTGCTGTTTTCCCATTATCACGCATCATCAATGGCATTATTCGTTATCGAGCCCGCCGTGCAGGACGCGATACTGGCGATGAATTGCCATATTCCCACCAGGCAATGATCTTCTGGGCGGGTTTGCGTGGGGCTGTAGGAGTGGCTCTAGCTGCAGGTCTGACTGGAACAAACGGTGATACCTTGCGTGCTACTGTTCTTATCGTCGTGGTCCTCACTGTCATTATCTTTGGTGGCACCACTGCCCGTATGCTAGAAATTCTGGGAATACGAACAGGTGTTGTGGAAGAGGTTGACTCGGATGATGAATTCGACATTGAGGTTGTTGACGGCGGACTGTACTCTCGCAAGTCCGGACAAGGCTTCGGGCATACACCTCGTCCTAGTGCTAACGGATTCGCGCTTTCTCCTGTGGACACTCATGACGGTACATATAGTAGTGGAAACGGCGCAAGCCATCCTGCTCGACCAAGTGTGCTGAACTCGAGAACAGAATCAAGCCGGCGTAGACGTCTAGCGGACGGTGCCGACCAGGGGCTACTTAGTCCTGGTGATAGTGGCAGCAACGAAGATACCGATGATAACGATCTAGATCTACCTCCATCAGCACGCAGATCTCCAAGGGGTCCCAGTCCCTCATTACAACCAGAACCGTCGCCATATCCTACGTCTGGTACTGCCAATAGGCCCATAGTCGGAAGCGGTGGCGAATCATCAAGAGTTGCCACTGCTACCGGTGCAGTGAAGCAACTCTTCTCGGATCTATCACAAGATCCGGCCGAAGCCTTCAGGCAGATTGACGATGGATTTTTGAAACCCCATCTTTTGCTAGATCCCAAAAAGGGACCGGGACCTAACAATGTATGAGGCCTGGGCAGGATGGTCTAGACGGGATTCACAGAGTCAATCATCTCATCGCATTATCGTTAGTTGACACAATGCAAAATTGGAGTTTCAGGTATTGATTGCATTATTCCCATGTAAGCGTTGCTCTTACTGTAACACTGTAGTCGTACTTTCGCGGATGGTCAAGGATGGGTCAGAGGCGTTGGTGCAAATTGTATACACTGGCATTTTGCAGATTCCGTACTCTGATGATCTTGATAAAAGAGCGTTTCCGGTGATTTGTTGATTCAAATGTTGCGACTTCGGTGAGAAGACTGAAATGCCATAGCGGATCTCTCTCCCTTGAACCGTGGCACGCATGGACCGTACCCTAAGCGACGACTTGTAGGCCACATTCTTCGGTTGCATTGGAAATGGGGCCTAGTATATTATAAGAGTTTTGCTCGATATATGGCAAAATAACGCGTAAAATGGGTTGATCCTAGTGGTTCGCCAAGCGCAGTCCTGGTAGCCAACTCTTTGGATAAAGTCCCAAGACGGTTCTTCTGCATGCTTGTTCGATGCAGTGAAACCTTGTCTTGATTAAGACTTCAGATCAGCGTTCTTGTGGGGATCCTCCATTTTTCTCGGGGCTTTTAATGTGGATCATACAATGATTGTCGTTCTCTTGCTCCACCGTTGATGACTTCATACCATTACAAACAACGAGGCGTTCTCATAATTTTATGTGAAGGTTTACTACGCTTTTGTACCAGGCACCTGTGGCTTCATGCAATACCACCTTCTATGCGTTTTCCCGCGCTCTTTTCTTCCGTGGGCGGCATCAGTGGCAGGCCGTGATTGGCGAGATGGTTCCCGAACCGGCAATTTGGTGACAGGGGGTTAGGGATCACGGGAAAACTCTAAATTAAAGGCAATTCTTACTCCAACCATCTCACTCCACACGCCCTCCTGCCTCGACCCTCCCGTTCCATCAATTAGCATTGCTACAGGTGCACCCTTGCATCAAGAGTCACTCACAGGTACCTTCAAAGTATCACCAACTCCCGTGAGAAATCACCGCTTTCTGGAGTTTCTTTATCGACGACTGCCGTCAACACACCGTTACTCAAGTAATAGTGAATACAGACCGTTCGACCTGGTTCAGGGTATCGAATTATGTTTAAAGATATGAGATGTAAATATTGGTCCTTATGCCTTCATCGACCATGTTTCACTTCCAGTCCACTCATCACCTAGACCCATGACAATGCAGCGGCTCCCCCGGGTATGCCGTAACAGTGCAAGTCGCTGTCTACATCAGAGGTCATGGCTACCTCAAGACGAAATCGTACGACTGAAAAAAACAAAACGCCACTATGTAAAGTCTCCTGATATTCCTTTTTCTTTTAGAAGCTTACTACTTTACAGCACGCCCCTATATTCAGCACTGGATACATGGGCAATGCAAAGGTACATATTGTTCGGTCTTGGGTACATGTAAGTTGCCACCGAACCAATGGTTCAGTGTGGGGCATACCCTCAGGATAAATGACGTCTCCGGGCTTATTGATTAATTACATCGTCTGCCCTGTGTTCCTTCATTTTCCAGAAGGTCTGTCACTCTACATGACTCCGGGTTTTCCGCAGTGGTACCTGCTTTGTACTGGTGCTGTTCGATTCTCCTGCGTCCCTTAATAACAATTTACAGGGTGGTATTATCCCGCAGAAATTGGCATCATTTTGCTCTTCGTCTTATCGGTATCCATCACCGCAGGACAGGTCATATGATTTCTTCCTCCAATATTCCTCAAGGTTTCTTACCAGGTTTCGTCAATGTTTGCACAGTTCAGTTGGTCTCTATCACGGTCTCTGCGTCTCAAGTTATTTTGGATGAAGTAGCTGTGCAACCATTTGGACCGTAGCTACATCCCAACTAATGGATATCATTCATCTATCGAGATCTGAAACCGTGAATGCAGTACGAATCCTTCGAATTATAACTGGTTATACCGGTTTACGGAGCCCAATCTAACGTTCTCCACTCGTGGCAACGTTTCACGACTCTACGAGAGCATTCGCCGGATCCGATAGATTCGAGATCCTCTTACCGGGATGAGCCTCACAATACCGAAGATCGCGGGGTAACCATCCTGCGGGGAGATTCATTCCGTGAGCTCATTCCAATAGGTCGAGACAGAGTGTCTCATGTTGACAGTCATTTATTTCTCTGCTTAACAAAATTTTACCAGCCATACACATCGATCTTCACATTACGAACAGTCCAGAACACTTTACCATAACATCAACATGTAAATGCGATTTCCCAGTACGTCTAGAAGTCCATCTCGAGTGTCTAACCTCTGACGGTAGCGAAAAAGTCATCATGTGAGCAGAATTGGAAGATGCTAGCGCCACTTCTAGTTCAGCCTTGAGCATATCTCATGACCCTAGACCTTCCTATTATCTACCCTGCAATAGTATATCGTTATATTATCGATATTGACCGAGATCTGAGCCTCGCTCTACCCGCCTCATACTGCACGGACGTTGGAGCAAATTCTACTTTCGCAGTTTACGGGCCTAATTCCTTATGAGACTCCAATCAATTGAACTAAAGCACCTTACATGGGTATTGAGGAGTCTAGTCCTACCAGTGTTCTGATATAAGAAGCACCGCCCCTCTCTTCAGTGTCGCCATCGACTCACTCTAAGAAGTTCTTCACTTCTGGTCGCCAATATGAAGGGTCTCCAATTCGCCGCCGTGATGGCATCTGCCATCACTGGCGCTCTCGCCGCTCCAGCTCCAGCTCCTACCCAGCAGGGTCCCATCACTGCTCGTGCCAATGCTGCAGCTTGCGCGACACCCGTCACCCTCAGTGGCAATCCATTCGCTTCCAGGTCCATCTATGCCAACAAGGAGTACTCCAAGGAAGTCGTCGCTGCTGCCGCTTCGATGACCGACACCTCTTTGAAGGCTGCCGCTTCAAAGGTTGCTGATGTTGGTACTTTCCTCTGGATGTGAGTGTACCATCTCTTCATGGAAATTATCCAGTATGCTAACTAGCACCAAAGTGACACCATGGCCCGTATTAGCGTCATTGAGGACAACCTCAAGGACGTCGGTTGTGACCAGATTGCCGCTATGGTCATCTACGATCTTCCAGGCCGTGACTGTGCTGCCAAGGCTTCCAACGGTGAACTTGCTGCAGGTGATATCAGCACCTACAAGACCAAGTACATTGACCGTAAGTTAGCCTATATCGTCATGTTTACAGACCATACTGACCATGTGTCTCAGCCATCGTCGAAATCTTTAAGAAGTACCCCAACACTGCTATCGCTCTTGTCATCGAGCCCGACTCCCTTCCCAACCTCGTCACCAACGCCGACAAGGACGCCTGCAAGAAATCCGCCGATGGATACAAGGAGGGTGTTGCGTACGCCTTCAAGCAACTTGCTCTTCCCAACATTGCTATGTACGTTGATGCTGGTCACGGTGGCTGGCTCGGCTGGAACGATAACTTGAGTATGTACCTCCATTCCACACTCCACATATTCCAAATCCCAAATTCACACACCCCTCTCAACCGCACAATTCATTAACACTCCCCACAGAGCCCGGTGCCAAGATGCTTGCCGACGTCTACAAGCAAGCCGGATCCCCCAAGCAAGTCCGCGGTTTCGCCACCAACGTCGCCGGCTGGAACGCATGGGACGAGTCACCAGGAGAATTCTCCAAGGCAACCGACGCCCAATGGAACAAGTGTCAAAATGAGAAGATCTACGTCGACACCTTCTCGCCCCTTCTCAAGGACGCCGGCATGCCCGGTAACGCCATCGTCGACACTGGCCGTAACGCCGTCACCGGTCTCAGGAAAGAGTGGGGTGACTGGTAAGTCCCAGATCCCTTTTCATCATCATCACCATCATCCCTACCATCATTATTTCGATTTGCTAATGGAGTACATTAATAGGTGCAACGTCGACGGAGCCGGTTTCGGTGTCCGCCCCACAACCGACACAGGCGACACCCTCGTCGACTCCTTCGTCTGGGTCAAGCCTGGTGGTGAATCCGATGGTACCTCGGACTCCTCAGCTACCCGTTACGACTCTTTCTGTGGTAAGGACGATGCGTTTAAGCCGGCGCCTGAGGCTGGTACTTGGAACCAGGCCTACTTTGAGATGTTGGTTAAGAATGCTAAGCCGGCTTTTTAAAGTAGCTGAAGATGGTGGGGGGCTTCTGAGTTGATCTATTTGTTGTATATTTGATTTTTTTGGGTTTGGGGTTGGGGTTGGGGTAGGTGGGAGGATGAGGGGGATGGGGATGGGCGTGAGGGAGAGGGATGAAAAAGCTTGACAGGCTGGTTTGTGTATATGTTTGGCTCAGTTGTGTATAGGCTTTTTGATGTGAAATTTAAGTCACTCTCTTGTCACCAGTATTTATTGGCTTTGAGGATTTCGGTGTGTGAGTTGGAACTAACTTGAGTATCTGTACAGAGTTTGTTGGCCTTGTTCTTAAGGCTGAGTGTGTAATCATCAATCTCATTGGCCTAGCCATGCAGGGATGCCGTCTTACCTGCATACCCAGGCAACCATCAACTCATCCTCTCCTTCCCCCTAAATTTGCAGTACACTGTCATGGGCCATTGATGTGAAGGTCGAACATTTTTTACACCCACCCCGCGGATTCTTATTGGTTCCTGATTTTGCAAGCGAATGTTGGGGAATAGTGATGTATTTCGTTTCATATCATGAGGTTTAGGGAGGATGGGAGAGGTACTTAGCTGTTTAACTGCGGGGATATGGGAGATGAATAGAGCATGTTGGTTGAGGGGAGATGTTTTTATATGCTTACTTGGGATATGGGATTAGGATAACTAAGTCGTGTGGCTTAGTCAGCTTTTCAGGAGTACCACACATATCTATGGAAGTTGTAGATTGAACTCCGCTCGTAATTGACAGAAATTGAGTGTATATTTGTTAACTAGATAAAGATATTCAGAAATATTTAGTTTCTAATGTACGGTGTTGGGTAGTGATGGTCTATGTGGTTTGATCAGCCTTGTAGGACTTAGGACTTACTTCTAGGCTAAAAATGCAGTACAGTGATAAGACAATAAAATCGTTCCCCCGATTTAATGTCGCAGGTGCTTTTCATTCGTTGAGATGGCACCATTATATGTATTACTAAAGGAAGTTTTGGGGGGTTTGGTGAGGAGATGGAGAAGATATTAATATGTATTCTTCTTCAGGATACAAAACTGATTGTAATCTTAATCATAAATCTTATTCCATGGTAACATCAACAGTAGTAGGGGAATAAAGGCATGATCGAAAGTTTTTCAACGGGTCAGAAATTTTGGTTTATCTTCATCCAACTAAGTTGGTATCTAAGATTTAGAATTTTACATATTTTGGTACATGTAAGAAGGGATATATGGTTCGATATGATACGACCATTTAGTTTACAAGCTTTCCGTAGAAGGGGAAACCGATGGCCTGTAATAACAGCCTTGCGTCTCTGTCATTTGTAGCGCTAGTGTGGATGGTGACGTGACATCCCGGAATCATTTTGGGTGGGTACCTATGTGATGAATGAGTAAAGACTATTACTGAGCTAAGATTAGGAGAGGTTGAACACTTACATATCATAATTAACTTCGATCTCTGGGAACATTGCCACATTGTCGGCTGTCAAACCGAAAGTGATATTCCCGCTGGCATCTCCAGAACTTCCCTTAACACCCTTCCATTCCTTGATGCGCGGCAAAACGAGGTCGACCACCTTGCTGAGGAAATGGAGTGCATCCTCGCGTTCAACCTCGGCTGTCACAGCAACGTATTTGTCGGCCCGCAGACCCCAACCGACAACGTTTTCCTTAGACTTAAACGGCTTGACTCGTACATTGGTGATAGCTTGTACCACCATACCCGCAACGTGCAAATAAGCACTGTTATCCTGAGCGTTCGGGACCATGGTGTGCACCGTGACCCTTTCAATCTTGGGTACATTCCTGAACGTGATGGGTGGGGTCAACAACCTTAGACCACCAGCACCCCTAGGAGCTCGAAGGGGACGGTTCTTGTAGTACGGGCTATCGCCCTCCCACCGTCTTAAACGCTGCTCTTGTACTGGCGCTCTGTAACCTGGGGGGATGTGCGAGTAGGTCAGGGTCATTAAATCGGGCTGGATGGTGGATTGATAAGTTTGTTCGAGGCGGGGGAGAGTGAAAGGACCGGGTTGGAATTCACGGGAGATTGGATCGGAGACGGGAGGTGGCTGACGGGGATGGAGAGGGCCACGGTAGAATTTTGGTGATAACCTTTGGTATCTTGGGATGATAGTTAGCGGTATGGTCGGCTTGCCGATATGATCTCCGCACTCCGCAGAGTTGCAATTGGGGATTGGGATCATCGATTGAGGCCGTATTCGTACCTGTTCTTGCGAGAGGGCAGCTGAACTTGGCCTAGAATTGTAATCGAATATTTGCAAGGGTCGAAGGCTGCGGGGCGATTTGGTGGTGGAGACTTTAGGGAGGATGATAATTCGAGGTCGTTGACGGGGGCATTGGACGAGGCCTGGCGCAGTGACCGGGGGGCCAATGCGAATACTGAGGGCCGTACATCCCGCGAGAGAGCGGAGGCTGCGCGGGAGGGCAGCTCGCGGAGGGCCATAGCGACGGTGAAGCGTGAAGTGTGAATGGAAGGGTGCCCGTGAACGCATGTACAGAAAGAAAGTAAAAACTGACGAGGCGACGATCGCCAAGGCCGGGCCTCCCTCCAGGCGGGCGTGTGTGGCAGAAGCACCTGGGCAGACGGCAGACCCTGGCCCTGGCGACCACAACACGTCCCATGCATGCCACCCAGCTCCACTTAGGTTCCAGCGACGTGGGTTGGCTCCGTGTCGGCCCCTCGACCCAAGATCCCGATCCATCTTCATCATATTCATCATCATCAACCATCCTCTTCATCCTCCGACTCTGCCACGCCCCATTGTCTTACCACTTTGCCCCCGATCACGTCCTGCTATACCTATCCTTCGGCGCTGTGTCTCGTCTTAGCCCCTGCCTCGCCAGACTGCTTCCTCCTCGGCTGCTCCTCTCCGAAAAACAAACACCAGCTGCCTACCCCGCAAAATCTGCTGGACGCGCCCAGCAATCCAGCAGTCCTACGCCCATTTCTACCTTGATGGATGTCGACACCGGGGGAGCACATCATGAACGGCGTCTCGAGATTCCTGAGCCGTCGTGAGAAGCATCGCGAGAAACGGCGCAGCAAACATGCTAACAGTAAAGTATTACAACTTCTTCTAGATAACTCTCCTTCGACCACCCCAACTCCCACTCCCGCTTCTATTCATACGCATACCTCGTCGGACGGTGTCAGTTCAGATGTCGAGCAGAGCCAGGAACGCTCTCGCACCGAGTCGCGCTCTGGCACTTTCCAGGCTCTTTATAAAATACCTTCTATCGTCATACTTTCTCCAGACTGTTTCAAATTCTTACGGAAGAGACCTTCTGGTGTACAGTCCAAACCTAAATCTGTCCCGCATTTCTATTCAGTACCACATTCTAACCTTCTTCACTGGGTGCAGGTTCCCACGTCAGTCCCACCGGACTTGTACCAAATCCTTACGAACGAAGAATCGAAGACACCAGACAAGGACAAGGAAGAGGAAAGAACGGTATGTTGGCACACCTCAACAACCACCAAATATAGACTAACATTGCTGCTAGAGTCGTGTCAAGGAACTCCTCCAAAAACTCAACGCTGCTGGCATCACCCAATTCGGTGAAGCCCAGGTTGACTTTGCACTGACCAAATGCCCCGATTCCATGGACAAAGCCTTCGAACTCCTCTCCCTAGCCGCAGACTCTTTCGATGGAATACTGAAGGATTATGACTCAACCACAAAGATGTTAGGCGCTGAAAATAGGAACATGGTCACCTGTTACCTTGATGCATTGCTCTTTGCCATGTTCGCTAGACTGGATAGCTTTGAAGGTATGCTATTTAATGACTTTGGCGATGAACCTCGAAAGAAGCTTGCGGGTGTGTTACGCCTTTGGGTAAATCTGTTAAGGACTGGAAGATTAATTACTGCTGATTTTGTAAGTTTTTGCCCGTTATTATCTAATATGCTCGACCGCTGACTGCATTATCACAGGTAAAACATCTTCAAGAATCACTTGGTGAGTGTGGTTGGGAAGAAGCAACTGAGTTGAGCCAGCAAGATGCGTCAGAAGCTTTTACCTTCATAACCGGAGCCCTCGAGCTGCCTCTCCTAACTCTGAAAATGGACATTTACCACACTGGCAAAGAGGACAAAGAAGACGACCACAAGTTTGTCAATGAGCGATTATTGGAGGTTGCCATACCCACAGGAGATGACGAGGGCCAGCACGTCATCACATTAGAAAGATGTCTCGAGATGTATTTCAACAACAAAATCGAAGTTAAGCGGCATCTTCAGCGACAAAATACCATCACTTCAATAGGAACCCCAGATAAGGAAAAGAATCAGGCCATACACATCGAAAGCGTTGAAGTAGGCTCCACGTCAAATTCGCCTCTCGTTGCCACCCCGACCACAGGCCTTCCTCCTGTTTCACCGCTCAGACCAATCGACGGGCGCCGGCGTGCAGATAGTATTTTCAGCGAACGATACGTTGCTAAAGGCGATTCTGGAAAAAAGGGGTTCGATGAGAAAAAAATGCTCGATGAAATACTAGATTATAGCTCCGGTGGTCGACCACGCTCGGGATCTCTTCGAAAGGAAGTAATGATGCCTGCCTGGCAATTTTTCAGCTTAATACGTAAGTAGCCTTTTTTCAATTATTTGGAAGGACAGCATCATTCTAATGGCTCATAGCTTGGTATACGGACAACGTCCCCAAAACCGACGCCCAAGTAGCTGCACATTTCGCCACAAAACGCCCGATACTTGGTATATGTCTCAAGCGGTATTCTATGGAACCGAACGGTACCCCAAAACGTCTAGATACTTACGTCGATATTCCCCTCGAGATTGGTCTACCGCATTTTATTTCAGATGATCGGATGGAAGATGAAGGTCCATTATTTGGAAATTTTAAACTTGTCCTTCAGTCAGTAGTTTGTCATCGAGGTGTCTCAGTTGACTCGGGTCACTACATTGCTCTTGTCCGAGCAAATACACAGCCGGACGATCGACCTGGTAGTTCCAGCTCCAACGAACTAGTTGACTCGTGGTTACGTTTCGATGACCTTGCGCTAGAGCGAGTTACGGACGTCGATATCAAACAAGCCTTGCAGGATGAGTCGCCATACTTGTTGTTCTACCAAGTTCAACCAATTGATGAAGAGCTGGCTCGAGGAAATCCTCCCACATATGCCGAGGCGCAATCTGGAGGCCTTACTACGGACCCGTCACGAGAGAACCTCCTAACGTCACTCGAATCCTCGACTACAGACTTCGAAGCACCAACCGACACGGAAACAGCAACGGACTACATGGAATCAGAAGCAGGTACTATCGACGTCTCTAGCTTAAGGGCTACACGTTCTGAAGATCCTATAGGTCGAACGAGTATGTCCAGTAATCGCCGGAGCAGTGTCACCTTTGATGAAGTAGAAGCCTTGCATGCAAGAGGTCGAACCGCACCTACCACGCCATCCGAAGAGTTCAAAGGTGGTTTTCTTTCTACCTCTCGAAGAAATTCTAGACATTCTAGCAAAACGGAAGGTGGAAATAAGAGCCGGCCTCCCAGTCAAAACGGTAGCAGACTTAGCCTCACAATGTCGAGACTCACCGGCCGAGCCAGTAAAGATAAACTACAAATCACGGAAGTCACAGATAAGAGCTTGGATGAAGAACCAATTATTATCATCAATTCCGCCACAGAACCTATATCGCCGACGAATCATACCTCCACTCCAAGCAAGACAGGTGGTCTTGGCCGAAGCAAATCGAAGCGGAAGGATAAAGACAAGGACAAGGACAAGGACAAGGACAAG
>AJFL01001033.1:0-21780 GCA_000467735.1 Rhytidhysteron rufulum CBS 306.38
GGGGGATTTTGTTTTATCGGGGACGCCGGGGGTGGGGGAGGAGATGGTGCAGGTGGGTTGGTTTTTTTTGTTTTTTGGTTTGTTTGTCATACTGTGGATATTACGTTGGGCTGTGGTAAGAACTGGGGGCTAATTGATATGTGTATAGGTTCCGAAAGGTCATTGTTGGGTTACTGGGGATAACCTGCTGCATTCGAGGGATTCGAGGATTTTTGGTCCGTTACCTATGGCGTTGATAAAGGGGAAGGTCATTGCGAGGATTGCGCCTTGGGAGAAGAGAGGGTGGCTTGAGAATACGCTTACGGAGGCGCAAGACGATTTGGATTGAGAGAATTTCGTGTGTGGATATACCATTTTTGAGAATATCGCATATGCATCAAGATGGCGTTTTGGGTTATATGATTACCTCTGGTGGTAATGCATGGGTATAAAGGTATTTCAGAGGACTGCAGTATGATGAACCTGTCGTAGTATGCATATACCCCAATCAAACCACACCGAATCTCTCCTCGTCCAACACCGTCTTCTCCTCCCAGCAACTTTCCACCCAATCCACACTTACGATCCTAGGCATACGACTCTTGGCCGCGACCTTCGTCCTCAACGCACTCAACCTCGACTTATCCTCTCCAATAACTACATGGGTTGTTCCATTATCATCCAGGTCTTCCACAATCCGTCCGCTTCCAAACTTGATCGTATTCCTTGCAAGGACGACCTTTAAATCCTCCTGCAAGACAGAGCCATTACCACTCTCCTCGGGCCGATCAAACCAAACCGTGAACCCATGAAACAAGAATCCCGGTAATTTGTTCAATTCCATCTTATGTTCTGCTGCTTGATCAAGAAACTTTTCAGGGTCGAAATCCGAGTTCTCCGGGCCGAACTTTGACGGCATGGACATGAAGAGTAATTTGAGTTCATCGACGGTAATGTCGCGAGTGTAGCTGTCACCGTACTCGTCGACGTTGGCATCGTACTTGCCTTGTTCATCTTCACTTTCGTCATATTTGATGAAGAACATGTGACGACTAGTGAAATAGTCAGTAAAGACCACAGAGGAGAGGAATCGTTAGAAGTACCCTGCTTCAAATGGTAAGAGGAAGTTTGGTTGGCCGATGTCGATTTCAGCTTGTTTGATACAGTCGAAAAGCCATATTGGACGAATTATGTTGAACTTGTTGTGCTTCTCGAGAGAGGAGACTTTGACGAGGCCTGGGGAATGTCAGTGAGTGTGGTTCGAGGCAATATTAGAGTGTGAAGAAACATACGCTTATCGGCTATTAATATCAGGTCCTTTGCTTGAGATTCTTTCTGCACGATTTTGCCTCCGTGCGCTTTCACCATTGCCTCCAGCTGTGCTTTAGATTTCTTCTCTGGCTTGAGTGAGTCCGTAAGGATAACTAGAAGAGGTTAGTGAGAGACAAACGGTGGAACAAAATAAAACATACAGAAACTCAGTCCGTCAAAGATATTGGTTTCCGGTCCGGCATATGCCGCCTTGACTGTTTCCCTGCCCGCCACAACTAATGGCTTCTTCGTAGTACGAGCCTTCTTTCTGCGCGACTCCTCATACTTCAACTCCTTTTCCTTATCCTTTTCTTTATCCACATTATCCTTCAGTTCCATCCATTCCGAAACTGATAATGCAGATTTCCAATTCTTATCAGTCCGAAGCTGCTTAAATCGTGGAAACCTCAACGTCAAGTTCATCCGGAATTGATCAGACGTTCCTACTGATGCCGCCTTCGCCTCAACAACAACGGAATCACTAGGCTTGATCCACTGATCAGGTCGTTCGTACTGCCTATTCTCGAGATGTCCACCCAGTTCCAGGAAGGCCGGAGGTCTCTTCGGGTCCCAGTCGTGCCATTTCCCCTCAGTACGCTGCCGAATAGATGTGTAATCATCTCTACTAAATCCGCCGCCAACCTTGAAGAACGAATAACATTTTTCGTAGTCATCGCTTCCTTCTGAGGCATGCTTGTCGACTATCAAGGCACAAAGAAAGCTGGAATGAGCGCCACCTCGGTGACCGGAACCAAAGTATCCCCCAACGATGACACAGTCAAGAGATTCACCGAACTCGGCCATGTATTCGGGCTTGACTTTACACCAGTCGTCATTTCGCTCGTTCAAGCGATAAGTCGAACGAGGATTTTTGACCACGAGTCCCTCTCCACCTTCAGCCATGACACCGCGAAGTTCTGTCTCGATCTCCTTCCAATCTCGAGCTTCTTTGAAGGGGTGAACTTCCAATCTACGTGAGATATCCCTGACGCTTCTCCTAAGAGCGTTCCGTCTATCGCGGAGGGTATAGCTCGAAAGGAGTGTGTCGTTGAGGTAGACGCAATCAAATACCCTGTACAAAGGACGTTGACCTGCATTTTTGGAAGAACGGTTCTTCTGCTCATTCAATGCAGCTGTTTTCAGAGTACCGAAGCCAACGATCTTGTCCAAGTCAATATCCCAAGTGATCATTTCTCCGTCCAGAATGATGTTGCGCACTCCAGGGTCGAACGCATCTTTGATGAATCTTGTGAGAGCACTTTCTTCCCCATCATCAAAGCTGCTACCGTAAAGATATGTGTAGTCTTTGGCTTTCCTGGACCAGAAACCAAACCGTCGGCCACCAGGCATACTGTCATCTTCAACCATATGTAGCTGCATCCGTTCACCATCAAGTTTCTCTTCGATCCAAAAGACATTGTCATCCTCAGTTGGTTTCATCTTTTCCACAGTCTTCTCAAAAGAGTGGTTCTGGAATGCAGCCAGTTGAGGTTGAAAACATTGCATCAAAGTAATTCCTGTTTCACCCCCATCTAGTCGTAAACGTGGATTGTACAGCTCCCAACATACCCGACGTAAGTTTGATGAAACGTTGAATAGTGTCTCAGCATCCGGGTGCCAGATATCTAATACAGTCTTTTCCGTTGCTCCAATCTTCATTTGTTTGAGGATGATCCGTATCAGCCATGTCATTTCTTCTGGGTTCATGCGGCGATAGAATCTTTCAAATATTGGAAGCTGATTTTCCTCTTTTGAAGCAACAGATAATCTATCCAACTCTTCATTAACTTCCCCAATCGTCATGTCCCCTACTTGGGTGCGTAGTGGCCGTTTAGACAAGACTTCAAAGCATCGACCAGCGAAATCACCAGCAGCAGTACCTCCCCACTTCTGGCCCGGGAGCTTCCAGTTCATCATGTTCTTTGCATCCTCGGATTGATTGTCCAATTTCAGAACACGAATTAATAGTTTTGCGATGGCTTTCTCTTTCAGGCCGTACATAGCTCGATCCCGGTCTTTCTCCGGGATAATAAGCCGGAGAGCTGGATAGAAGTCATCGCCAACCTCTTTGCGCCAACTGGAGATAAATCTTTCAATGATACTGCGACGGACTTCATGGGGTGATAATGAGGTTTGGCCATGGGGACCTGTCTTCCTGCGGGCGGAGGCTGGAACGCCCTTCTTCTTGAGGTTGTCAAGGAGGGGGTTGAATAAGTGTATGAAAAGGTCATGGAATGGTAGAGTTTTGTGTTTATTCTTTGGACGATTGGGATATCTACATGTTATTAGTATTTTGGGTTGATATGCTGAAGGAATGATCGTCACTTTGAATCCAGCTCTTTTTCGCTCACGCTGCCTTGACCGTATTGCCGCCTCTGTTCTTCCACGGCATCGGCATCAGTCATTTCAATGTCATTGCCCATTGTGAAAATGAGCTGAGGAGCAGAGTGTGGATGTGTTTATTTTTTGGAGTGGATGGTGGTAAGGCAGCAGTGGGATGAGGCGCGTCTGACTAAACACGGTGTCACATGACAGGTAATTTCCGCATCAGGTATAGCGCTTCCAGCCTGGGGCTGTGAGCTCCCACCTCCTTCGCGCCCAATCCAGCTTCACTTTCAACCCTCAACGCTCTGTATACTCCCGGAATTCTGTTGTTGTCTTAGTCTACAGGTACCCATGTCCCCTTAGACTTCTCTGAGAGTGACTTTCACCCCTTTGCTCACAATCATCAGACTCGAATTACCTTCCATAAATTTCCGGCCCGGTCCGACCTGACATGGGCATTCGATGAGCGCCGCAAACAGCACCCGTAATACCCCAACCCAAGGGCCGGGCGAGACACAGTACAACGTTCGAGATGCTGCTCTCAGGGGAGCCACGTCCGCCTTCTCCAAGCCGCCCGTGAAACCGAAACCGCAGATTAACACCTATACGGGAGGGGGGAACAATGGTGCCTTAGCGGCCGCGTCGAAAGGCTGGACAACGGGCACTCCTCAGGGGAACCTCTCTCCTATGCAGAAACAATGGACCGGAGGCAGCTACCGCCCGAGCGCTTCTCCGAGAAGTAGCTCCAGTACCTTGGATGTGCACAGTGACGAGGCGGACCGCATTCCCTCGCCGTCGAACATAGCCGCTAAGCTGGCTGCTGCGAGGCATAGTCCGATGAAACCGAAGCCAGAAGTGAAGCAGTTCCATAATCCTCATGGAAGAGATCAGGAAGAGCGGGAAATACTCCCTCTGGCCGGGAGCGTGGGCAATGCAAAAGCATCATTGAACGTACAAGACCGTCAACCTTACAGACGTAGGGATAGTCCCGGAGGGAGCTCCATTAAGACCGTAAAGACTAGAGCATCACCGGAGAATACTCAATCAGTAGACGATACGTCTGTTCCTCTCACGCGTTCTCTAGTGAAGATGTTTGAACAGAGTCAAGGAACCCCTCCCGTCATATCAAGATGCAATACTCCAATTGTATCTCAAGGGCTACCGCCTCCTATAAGATCTCCAAAACCACAACGCAAAGTCACATTGCCCATCGTGGAACCCACGGATGATTCAAGACCTCCAATTATCAGACAGAAAACAGATGTTACGCCTGTTCCGAAGCAGAAACCCGCTCAATTGAGTCTCACAAAGACAAAGAGTACCCCGCCGAAACCGCCTCGTAAACGTAATACTCGACCGATATCGCGAGACTCGACAACCTCTGTACATACTCTCAAGAGATTGTCAGGGTCCTTTGACGGTCGGGAAGTCAGCTCGTCTCCGTCTTCGTTCATGTCCGCCCCAGAGACACAAGACACTCAGGAGACGCTCGACACGGACTCAAAGTCAAAACCAGATCTTCCTCCCCCGAGACGCTCGACCAAACTTAAGCCCGAGCCTACATCGCAGCCGCTACTATCCGACACTCAAAAGAGGTCAGCTCGTCCGCCAACACCTAAAAAACCAAGCACTCCAAGGCGAGGCACCTCATCTATCGCCCCGCCAGAAACATTCACGCCTCCTCTCTCCACCTCACTCCACAACCGAGACAACACACCGACATCTGCCTATCATTCACCCTATCAACGCGAGTCTGCTCGTCAAATCACCAAACACATGACGGGCGATTCCCTCGCAAACGCCATGCTCGGTGCTGCTCTCGCCTCCTCCCGTGGCGCTTCTCCTGCACCCTCACTCTCCCCGGCACCTCCACCTCTTCCTACCCGTCATCAACATCAAACACCAAAGAAACACCACCACATGCCCTTCCACTCCCGGTCTCCCTCGCCCACAAAGCCAAAATACGAACCAGGCAAACTACGCACCACAATGCGCAAAGACATGTCCTCATCCAGCGAAGATGAGACAGAAAAGTACAAAAGAAAAGGTTCGCGAATCATGGGTGTAGGCCGTAAACACCCAAACAAGCATCACGAAGGAACTCGAAAACGCTGGAGAGACACAATCACAGAACGAGAACGTAAACGATACGAAGGCGTGTGGGCGGCGAATAAAGGGATGTACATACCACCCGAACCACCCTCAAAATCCAACCCCAATGCCAACGCCGAAGCCCTTGATGACGTTCTGAGTCTCGTAACAAGGGACATATGGAACCGGAGTCGACTTCCCGAGCACGAACTCGAGGAAGTTTGGAACCTTGTTGATGGGCGCGGCATCGGGAGGTTACGGAGAGAGGAATTCGTCGTGGGATTATGGCTCATTGATCAGAGACTCAAAGGGAGGAAGATACCTGTAAAAGTTAGTGAAAGTGTATGGGGAAGTGTTAGGGGTGCTGGGGTCAAAGTTAGAGTTCGTTAGGTGGTTTGATCTGTTGTTGATCTGATTAGATATACATCATGGTCGGTATTATACAGATAGGATATGGGGGAATATATGGGAATTTTGGGAGATCTTTTGTAATGATACCCTAATAATTATTACTATCACTTTCTTGTATCAACTTGAAGAAGAATCAATCACATTGCTTGTTTACGGAATACCTCTAAGCTCGAAACCAACAAAAGAGGACAGGCACTCCTAACACTTTATTAAAGACTAAAATCTAAAGAGGTAGCTGAAACCCAGCTTTGAATAAACCCAAAAATCCAACCCCCACGCACGCGATCAAAGCAGCTGAAAAAAAAAATCAAACAATAAGCAGAAAAGAACAAAGGCACAATAAGTGTAATAAAAGAAGGCAAGCCCTAAATACATACACTAGAATGAACGCACGCAATGAACGCAGGAAAACGCCTAGTATTTGCTAGAAAGGAAGAAGTAGAAGAAGAAGAGAAATCACTGCTGGAGAGGCAGCATTTAAGTGCCATTAGCAGTGGAAATAGTAAGATTGACTAAGTACTTTTTTGGTGTTTTGCGGGGAGAGGTGGTAGGAGAGGTGGGGAGAGGTGCCCCTGTGTGACCGCAGAAGCTACCCTAGAGGGCAGGAAGGAGATGTAGAGGTATTGGAAGTGTGGGTGGGTTGTGGGTAGAAGAAAAGTAGAATGGAAAGTCTATATCATAAGAGAAATTATAATGGTTGATGCGAAGAACTAGGACGAGGGCTCGAGTCAGGTCGGTGACTAGAGGTTGGTCGGTGGTTCGAGCGACTGGAGGTAGGACGTTGATTTGGGTCGGGACGGCTGCTTGGGAAGGATTGGAGGAACTTTTTACCAAAGAGGATTCTGCTTTTCTTTCGCGTGCTGTAGGATGTTAGAATCATTTCATCGATGTACAAGAAAGGGAAGACTTACGTATCCTCAGAATCCTCTCCAACAGGCTGGTCGCTTAGTGAATCGGGAATAGAACGAGCACGATGTGTGAAATTCGTGATGTGTCGGCCTAGGCTGTTTTTGATGCTTGGGTGGTCAGGCTATAAGAAGAGAATTAGTTGTCTTTCAAGCCATGTCTAGCATAATGGTTTACTTACCTCCAATTGATCAACCCTGCTCAACTCATCCGCAAAGTTTTGTCCTTCATACATGGATCTAGCATATTTCGTTCCTTCAGTATATGTGCTTCCGCTTCCAGACTGCATACTGCTCGGATAGCTATCGGATATCGCGCTTAGCGTGCTCCCTCTTCCACTTGCAAAACTGCGTCGTGGCTCTCCGCTGTTGTCGCTCCCACCTGGACTGTGGTCACGGAAACTTGCACTTTCGCTAGACCAATCGGGAGACGTGTTGAGAAGTGCTGAGTTGTTAGCCATCTGGCGTAACCGTGACTGCTGTTGTTTGTTTGGACGGTGGTGAGAGAACTTGTTTCCGACAATGGCACCAGCATGCGAAATCAGCGCGCGAATCACGTCCTTCTTTAGTTGCAGCGCGAGGTCCAGGTTAGACCAGGTCTTATTACGATATTCGAGAGTGGGCATGCGGAAGACGAGATCGTGGACGTCCTCGAAATTACGCTGGCTCTTGCCTTTGTATGACAAACAGAGCACCATACTGGGGATCTTAACGTAGGCCAAAGTCATATAGTTGGATGCACGCGCCATCATTTGCGTGAGATCATCCGATCGTTGTTTCTTAGCTGCCTTTTCTGCGGCGCTCGACCGACCCAATCCAAATCGTTTTGATGACTTTTCATTATCTGTATTCGTGGAAGCGGACATATTAGAACCAGACCGGAAACTAGCAGGTCGAGAAGATGCAATTGTCATTGTCTCGGGGTCAAGACGGGATGAAGTTTGGAACGCTTTCCGGAGATCGTTGGAAGACTTGTTTGTGTTTTCCCTGAACAGCCTAAGATGGTGGACATTGTGCTTGTTTGTAGCTCCCGTTGATTTAGACCTAGGAGTTTTAGCTTGCTTATGATCTGGGAGTGCCAAGGTAGGTTGCAATCGAAGCTGGAGGGATTCAGAGTCAGCCGCTTGGTCTTGCAAGGTCATAGATGCGCCAGCACTTGTCGAAGATATAGTCCGATGCAGCGAGTTCTCTTCCTCTTCATCCTCTTCATCGTCGTCCTGTGAAGGGAGCATATGCTTCACTAAGAATGGAGAGAAGCCTCCGTTCTCTGCACCGTCGCCTTTGATTCCAGGGAAGACGTATTCGAATAACTTCTTCCCAATTTCATGCTCTAATTGCACCTTAAGTGGGAACAAGTTGACTTCAAAATGATCCATAACTGGAATACCAGCGATGGCTTCTAACATGACCCAATGAACCCTCAGCATTCTAATGTCTTGTCCTGCGGTGATCGGTCTGTTGTTGTCGATGAAGGCAGAAATCATCTCAGGATACTGCGAATGTGGGAGGAGATTGAAAGCAGTAATCTGTTCAATCTCGACAGAATTCAGATTGGAACCATCATTATTATCGGTTCGGTCATAGATGGCATTGATCAATTGGAACTCCGCAAGGGAGTCTTGATTGTCTCGTAGAAGGTGCCATACGATTTGAGTGGCCGAAAGATACCACCGAAGAACACCGTTGGACTGGTTAGACTGGTTCGCTTGAGCTCTGTCATCTGCTTTTCTTTGGGAAGTCGTGATAGCCTTCATCATGAAAAACAATTCATCTTCGCATATTGTCAAGTCTTGTTCCAAAGCCATACGGTCCCGCCATCCTTGCTTGTCGAGATACTTTTCATTAATCTGGAATTGCGTCTTGATTTCCTCAAGTTGGCGGATCCGCTCTTGTAGACTAATGACCATTTCAGGTGCTCCAGTGAGATCACTGAAATCCGAAGCGAGCATAATCTTCTCAAGTCGCTCGCTTCGGGTCTTTTCTAACGGCTCATTGTAGAGCAAGAGGTCCAGAACGATAATATATATCGCAAAGTACTGCCGCGAATTGCACAGTGCCCTAACGTGCGGGAAATCGATCCATAGGTGATCAATTCGATTCTCAAGGTTGTCCGGACTTTTTGCAGGGCCAGACCCACCAGAAACGTCATCATTATACTTCAAACGCAGCGTATTATACTTGTCCAATCTCATACTCGCCGATGTCCGCTGTACAACTCGTTGGAATCCGTAGGGATTGGTTTCAAATTCGAACATGACTTCGAAAGGAACCCAGGGCGGCCATGAGGAACCTGCAGGAGAACCATATGTACTTCCAGAATACATGTGCAAGTCTTCCACGGTGAAAGTCTTGGCATTTGTGACGAAGATCTGTAAACTGTCCATTGCAGCAGTAAATCGGCGCTGAACTAGACCGCTGACCTCATCCGTAACTCGGTCTTTGTCCATAATTTGGATAACCTTCAATTGCATTCCCTTTGCTGTAACCAAAACTGCAGCCTTGGTATTCTTTTCGCTTTGAAGTTGAATTTGCGGTGCAATTAGACGCACATGATAGGTGTTCTGGGCTGTGTATTCCACGGCAATATCCTCGCCTACATTGTCCGCTGTTGGCTTGCTTCCTTCTGCACTGATAGGATCGTCGGCATTGACAAACTTTTTGCCATCCTCGAGCAATTGATTAACGCGGTCTTGAATGCTGATCTCGTCATCTTCCTTTCCGGACCCGGCAGACATTGTACGCGTTAGCTCGATATCTTCGAATATAGACGGCCCTTGCTTAGACTTATTTTGTTCTTCCACAATATCAAGAATGAACTTGACTGCTCTCCTTGACATGTAGTAAACAAATCCACGTCGTTGGCTGACTTGATGAATGTAACGGAGGATGATGTTCCGGAGGGAATTATTCCATTTCAGGTGAACGTTGTGGACGATGAAACGGTTGTTGAAATCACTTATATAATCTGCCAGTGGTGCTGAATCCATACCTTTCACCTCGGGGTCGGTCTGGTCGTAATCTTCTTGGGCCTCAAAGTAGACGTCTTCTCCTTCCATTCGCTCTACACCGTCGGGGACAGCTCGGCGGTTGCCTTTTTCCAAGCGATCAATCAAGCTCTGGTGCATCGCTTTGAGGAATTCCTGCTTCCTCTGAAGAGTAACAGCATGGTTATGGAGCAAATCGAGTCGACGTTTAAGTTCGGTCTGGTCTTCGGCGTCACGAACAATCTTAAGCTCCTGTTCCCCTATAGCTCTCTGGTTGGAGGCTATTTGCTCTCGGACCCGTTCTAAACGAGTTTCGATAAGGCCACACTGAACCCTACGAGGATCGTTTCTTGCCGACATGACACAATAGTGAGTGGGCTCGTTTCCAAATGGACTGGACCTATGTTCATCTCCAGAGACATCGTTTTCGTGGTCTGTTTGACGGAAATACGTAAACCGAGGTGCGAATGCCAGTGGAAGGATATCTGTCTCCGGGTTTCTATCCGAAGGTAGTATCCATCCGAGTTCGACAAAGTCATCCATATCAACCCATCCCCAGTCATGGTCCGGAATATTGAATTTGGACAGGTCAGCCGAAACTTGATGTTCTTGATATGATGCAAGCATTTCATCCGTTGCCTCATTCAAGTCATCCAACTTGGTGCCATCAATACGAGATGACACAGCTCTCACGTCCGCTCTAATGAAATCCAGTTGGACTTGGTTTACGCGCATGCCCGAAGTCTGATTCTGTGCGCTGTTTTCTTGACCCTTGGGTGCTTGGACTTGTGTTCGGAATTCTTCCCGGCGTTGGTGAAGATCAAGCATAAAACTATCAAGGCGGACCTTAAGACCTGTAGAAGAAACGAGGCCTTGTCCATAGTCTTCGACATCTTTGTGCTTATACACATGACTCATGTAAAGCGGTGACAAAAGAAGGCTATACTTCATCGTAGCCAAATGGCGACCAAACTTCTTACTGGACTTTTCAACCCCAGGGAAAAGCGGGCCTTGTCGAACGGGGAGTGCCATGACTCCAGAGAACATGGACCACCAATTAAAGAAGTGCGTGAAAAACCTTGGAGTCAAGTGGACGCTATTGTAATTCTTGGACGGTTCCAGGTTAGACACAGACCATTCTCTATCCTGCGGTGCAGAAATAGCAACAGACATGTGAATGTGATGGCTACGAAATCCCCGAAACGCATCGTAGACCTGACAAGCGTTAGCTTTGTAATAATAATGGGAGAGTGAAATCTTACGTGTTCATCGGTATCCTTTGCATATTTTGGATCCTTGAGTACCACCTGGTAATGAGGCTCAAAGTTGAACGATCGGCTACCATCATCTTGGTTACGTTCGAATACAAGGCCAAGCATCAACCGTACATTCCCATTCAATTTCATGATAGTCTTCTTGAACACGGCCATTTGTTTGAAGCTGGCAATGCTAGCCGAGCTTTCCGTATGATTCAACGATTCTCCATCAGCAACTTGGCGGGCATAGTGGCCTAGATCGGGAATAGCAAGCACGTATGCACCGCTATTGACAACCAAAAACTTTCTTGGATCTGGATCTGAGCATAGGCTCAACCGTACATCGTTCTGCCAACACATAACAAAGCCCGCGCCATGTCCAGTAACCATGTAGGGATCTCGCGAACCTAAAACGAGTCAATGAATACAATGAATTGTTAGGGGCGTAGAAATAGGACATACCTTTGAGGATGAGATGGACATCGCCATCGCCTTTCCAAGCTACATCAATACTTGAATGGAACGACAGCCGTATCTTATCCCAGAAACCGACTCTCTCTGATGGGTCGACTGCTGGTTTAGTGAAGCTTTCTATGACTTGCATCATGTCTTGAATTGCCGGTTGATAAGAGGTGCCCCAAGTGATGCGAGTCGGGTATGACGTGTTGACTTCCACCTTCATGTCAGAATATGTTTTCACTGGTGACACGGTCCGTGGGATATCGAGGATATATCCACCCTTTGATTCCCCTGTGTCTGATTTCTCTGGTGGTACGACCACAACCGTACTCGTTCGCGAGGACTCGGCATCTCTAAACTCCTCTGCAATTACAAAATCGGTTTTAAGCGACAGACTTGGCAATCGAGGGGATTGTCCGGATCGAATGGCAGGGATGTGTATAAAAGGAAGGGGATAGTCGCGCAAAGTTACCCTAGTCTCGCCCAAATTGATTTGTACATTGAGGGGAACCAGAAGCGAATACTGCATATCGAATGGCATGCCTTTTCCAACTCGATTCAAGAATCCAGGTAGTTCTGACAAAGGGAATGAAGGCTTGTCAAACACAATATCGACATCGGTGATAGTCGCAGCCATGAGAGCCGGCCGTTGAGGGACTGCGAGGATAGTCTCTGTTTGTTCAATGTCTTCGGGCATGTCATCAAGGCCCCAAAAGATGGATCGAATATCATGCATGGCACGCGTTTGGAAATGGAGAGCATGATCGATTCTTTTCCTCCAAGTCTGTGCATTCAATCGGTCCAGCTTGTCGCGAGCTTCCGCAATTGATGTCCTTGAAGATCCACTGGGTCCAGTGTATCCATCCTTATCGTATCGCATTTGGCCGTCCTGTTGACCTCTGTCAGGAGAGTCCCGATCACTTGGGTTTTCACTATGACTGCGGAGTTTAATGTCTCTCTCCTTACGCAGCCTACTCCTTCCCCGTAAGTCGTTAGCAGATTTAGCCCTATGGCGTGAATTTCCACGGCGTTCCTCTTCCTGTCTCATTTTCTTGACCTTTAGATTGAATGCATCTTCTCTAGCAAGGCGTTGTTTCTGTTCTAGAAGTCCACATCGATAGATGTTACCTAGTTTCCATTCGAAGGAGCCATCTTCAATTTCGAAAAGCAGTGCAGAACTACGAATAGATATCCTCGGTACATGCTTGGGACCTTCCGGCTCTTTGTCCAGAACATATTCGTTGGAATTCGTTCGGAACCGATAGTGGATTTGCTTCACCGTTTTGACCGCATTGGTGATGTTGTCGAATATGTTGTGAACCACCATTTGATGTGGCACTGCTATGCGAATGGCCTCTGTGGCAATGTCGAAGGACTTTTCTTCTTTAAAGCCAGCGCCATACCGCCGCCGAGAATGTCTATAATCGACCCGTAAAAATTTGACGCTGATGATTCTGCTCCAAACACGTTTAAGGTTTGGTGTCTCAGCATAGAGACGAACGAGGCGCGACCTTAGGAAAGGACATGTCCAACGATGTCGTCCTGCTTCTAATCCAGATAATTGAAACATAAGTGGAGGATCCGAAGGCATGTTCGCTTTGACCTGCACAAATGAGGCCCTGAAATCAAGTGCGACAAACTCTTGCTGAACTGGGTCGATCTCATCAGCATCAAACGAAGGCACTGACAAGTGGCGAGGACTCTGCACTGTAACCTCCGGTTCTTCAGGAGCCTTTTTATCCAGATTGAATGACCTTCTCAAAACCATCATCGCAACACCAAGGGCAAAATGGCGGTAGAGCGAGTAATGTACATACAAGCTCTTGGCGTGTGAATTGATATGGAATATTGGGCCCTGCCTATCGGTTGAGGTGCTTAACGCTACCTCCATACGAGGCAATGATAAGAAAGCTTCAGGTTCCCAGACATCTGTAGCCTCTATAACAAATCCTTCGAGGCCATGGAAATGCACAGCCAATCTTCGGCCGTCGGTATCATCCTCGTTTCTTCTTCGAGGTGATGATGGTGACATTGGCGACGAAGGACGCAACAAGTACTCGTCCCGACTGATCGTCCTGCTCGTAGCTCTTCGTCTGGGTGGGCGTGATTCGGTCTCATCTCCTTTGTTTCGTTTATATTCCGCACTCCAGGTGCCGAGATGCAGAGCCAGACCTCTGGCATTCTGTGACACCTCGGGATCCACTCCAGCAACTTCAAAATTGAAATCAGAACCTTGTAGGTGGAAATGAAGAAGCCAGGATGGCCATTTTCGTAAGAAGTTGGTTCCTTTACTACGGGCCAGGCTCCGTCGCTTATGTATTTTTCCACTCTGGATTTGAGCGACGATTTGACGTAGACCTTCACTAATTTCAGGACGCACCAGGTAAACGGAAAAGGTTTGGAAATTTCCATTTGCAATGACCACCACCTCGGGGGAAGCATTGACTTGTACTTTGAGTTCAACATAATCTGTAAGGAGGAGATTATGTTGTTCGCCGGATGCAGTCTGGTAGTAGAGTTGTTGTGAATTCATACGGAAGGTGGACATCAAGGCATAATGCAGGTCACCGACTGCCGAATGGGAAGATTCCATATCTAATGAAACAGACGATGATGCCGATATTAGTAGGTCAAATTCATCCGTGTCTTTCTTGTCTGGTTCCATAGGTGGGAGCGTTACTCGTATGACAGGTTCGTGGATGGAAATTTTGACGTTGGCTTTGGGGAGGAGCCGGGAGAATAGATGGCGCTTTTGCCGCCTTATTTTCATGGGCTTCGGGCGAGAAGATTGGGACGATTGGAACATTGCGAGGAGAATTGGCAAGTGCTTGGGATCGAGGTCAATAGAAGGTGAAGTAACGACGAGGTTGGCGAAAAGGATATTAGTGTTTCTCTCATCCAGATCCTTGTCCTTTGTAAACTGTATCGTCTTTGAGGGGAGTGTGGTATTCAGCGTCGTCGTGGCCATTGGAATGTATAAAAGCCGTTCCGGGTGGCCATTACCATCATCCAAGCCCACTGAAATAGAGACAACGGCAAGGAGAGCTTGATGAGCAATATCATTGCGATTGAAGTACATCAAATGGGCGGGACTTTTGGGGTCCAACCGTTCCACGTCCATTCCCACCTCTTTCATGGACACATTGAGGAACACCGGAGCATCCGATGCATGAACAGATTGTATTCGTTTGGTCAGGCCGAAGAAGCTGACGTTAAATTGTATCTCTTGAATACCTCGTAGAATCGAACTGGCAAATTCTTTCGAGTCCGAGACTGTCCGCACAATACTCTCCTCGCGGCTCCCCGGTCTTTCCAGCTCCTCCATAACATCAGCAAAGGAAATTTCCGGGCCATTCATTCGACCGCTCTTCTTTCTATGATGCGTGCGGCAATGCTTAGCCCGCATCATGCAGTTGTGAATATCATCAATCGGGAGAGTAAGTCGTCCGAGTTTTAGAGCGATGGATGCATCCCGAAGTCCCTCCAGATCCCTGTATAATAGACCATGAACGTTCAACGTGCATTGATCCAGCACTTCCGTAGATTCCTGTCCCTCCGGGGTAAACAGAATGCTGCGAAGAGTGAAAATCCATTCCGCCGGCCGTTGTTCGAGCGAGGATTTCGTTCTACGATGCTGGAAGAGCCGACTCCGATCGACCGTTTGACGCCTCGTATCTACTGCCATTGTAAAATTGCCCATTTGGAAAGAACCCACATCGACAATGACGAGTGAGGTATTGGATGCCACCACATCCACCATGCTTATGTAGCCTATCTTCCGGTGCAACCGCTTTATCCTCTCTTTAAGCTGGGTCAATTCCTCCCAGGTCCGACTCCTCTGGCTCTCTTCATCACTATTCTCATCTTGTGCATGTTCTGCGGGAGCGTGGTCGGGGGTGGTGGCTCCGCTGGATATCTTCTCGGTGGTACCATTTGCCCATTGTTGCCAGCGAGGCTTCTTGCCAGGCTTTTCTCCAAATGACTTGAGATCCACGGTGACCTTCAATTCTGTCAGGACAATGCTTAGCCAGGTTGGCTGCGCAAAGGTAGGGCGGTGCAGGTTGAGCCCAAGGCCCCGAATTTCAATCTTGAGGCCATCTTTTGGGGTGAAAGCAATCCTCCTTAACCCTGAGAATCCCAGTCGTTGTATAGAGACGCCAGTGACGACGCGGATGAAGGCAAAAATTATGAAGGAGGACAGGTATATCAGCAGGACCAGGCCGGCGAGGAAGGACAGAGCAGGGGGGGCCATGGTAGGCTATCCGCCATGGATGTAGGGAGAGGACGTGGGACGTTGAGCGAGAGGGGCGTGGAGCGCCTTGGGATGGTCGTGGAAATGCGCCCGCGTCGGGTCAACATGTCAGGGCGGAGTACTACAGGCTCATCGCTGATAAATGAAGCTGAGGGTCGCGTGGAATTTGTCGGAGGTGCGGAGGGTGTCGGGGGTGAGGAATTCGCCACAGCAGCAGCCAGCACGCTTAACACCAGCACAGTAGCAGTAATAGTAGTAGTAGTAGTAGCAGCAGCAGCAGCCAACTGACAGCACGGGCGGGGCGGAGCGAAGCGACAGGGGGATTCGCGGGCGGTCGTGAAGAGAGACAGGCGCTCGTCGTAGGCGGGGGAATTGGCTGGAGCAGACGACCAAGTAAGGCGGCGTGCGTGGAGGGACTCGCTGGGCTTGGGTGCGATAGCAGCAGTGGCAGCAGCAGTACCTAGGTAGTGGGATATGTTTCCTTGTGTGCCGTCGATGGGGTCGATGGGCAACGTCAGAATGCTGATGTTGCCAGCCCTTGGTTGGACAGTGCAACCCCCCTGTCCCTGCAACCACCACCCAGGGAGCAGCCTCAACACCAACCCGCTATCTCCGCCAAGTCATCTACCTCTCCATCTCCACGGCCTAGATTCATCTTTCAGGATAGTAGCAACATGCGAAAAGATCATTTTTATTCATCATGTCTTTCCAGCTCGCTTGCTCTACTCACTCGCCCAGCTCACTCACCTTCATCGCCTTCGTCCACCTCAAATCCCTCAAACTCAACACATACACGTTCTCGTTGTCTACCGGATTCCCCTCCCCATCAACATTCACCATCACCTTCCCGCCCAG
The DNA here is from genome assembly GCA_000467735.1 of Rhytidhysteron rufulum CBS 306.38. NCBI lineage: Eukaryota > Fungi > Ascomycota > Dothideomycetes > Hysteriales > Hysteriaceae > Rhytidhysteron > Rhytidhysteron rufulum. The sequence goes on from AJFL01001033.1 coordinate 16,829, forward strand.
AATCTTAATCTCCCTCCCATCCTCCAACACCGCCTTATGCTTATGAATCCACCCAGGCACTTCTCCGCCCGTCTCCACCTTCTCCATATGCCAATCCCGTGTACTCAGCTTATACACCTGAATCCTACTATGTCCCCTATAGCCCAAATTCCCAATCACATAAATCCACTCCCCAACTAACGTCGCAGAATGGAAATCCGTCGGCGGAAACACCCTCTTTGAATATCCATACACATCGAGCCTTCCATCGGGATGATGCACAAACACATCATTATAGATGATGAAGTCTGGATCGTAGAAATCCTCATGTTCACCCCCAATCTTCACGACCCTGCCATCATGGAGCGTTGTTTCGGTCTGTCCAAACCTACTCGCGCACCACACCCCGACTCTCAAATCCTCGCCCTTTCGGAAATCAAACTTCTTGCGCGCATGGTATGCTTCTTCTCCGTTGCGGATCATGGCGTTCCAGTAGGGGATGTCTTGCTTTTCGGGGTTGGCAGTGCCGAAGCGTCGTCTGTATTGCGCTTTGAATTCTTCGATTGTGATATCATCGAGGGGATCTTTGTTCTCTTTGTCTTTGGATGCTGTGACTAAAGCATCAATCCTCTCGTTGGGTTGGACGGAGGAAGGCGCTGGTCGGCCTTCCGCCCCGATGGGGCGTGCATCGACGTCTTCGTCTACTGACATCTTGGTGGATGTGGTGTCTACTGGGGAATAGACCGTTATTGTGGTTTTCTTTGTAACATAGAGTTCTAGAAAGCTATATCCGTGGGAGGTGGATGAATCGGTGAGATGGCGGCTTTGGGTCGTTGGTAGATACTTTGTCGAGGTTAGAGTTCTAGTTTCATAGGCTCGAGGTTAAGGGTCTATATACTCTTAGGCTGCTCAAGGCATCAGTCTGGATAGGGAGTCATATATTAGATGACTACCAAGGTGTTGCACAACCTTGGAGCTAGGCTAATTGTGGCTGTGCCGAGCGACACTGCTTCGAAAAGAGTAAAAGGGCATGATTTAGCTGACTGAACCAATGCCTAGATATGCTCAAGCCCAAGTATTTTGAGTTTGTCTTAATCATCAAGATATAGAGGTAAAAATGAACCCTAGAACCTCGAAGTTGTGAAGACATGTCTCTCATTGGTTGGTCTTATTACTAAGCCATCCTTCATCATTCCACTATCTCGCATCATTCAACTACCTATATTATACACAATTCAAGAGCCTCATCCATTACATACCTCCAAACACAAAATCTCTCCCCATTAAACGTCGAATGACATAGGACATGAGATTTGCAACCCACTCGACATTACCAACAAATGACGTCTTCGCTATTCACTCCAACTCCGAAATCAATTCTCATAGATTCCGCCGTTATACCGTCAGGGGAGATGGGTATACGCAATTAAAAATCTCATCACCACTCGATCACTCGCATCTACGTAATGGGACTCAAATCTCCAGATGCGGGAGGCAGTGATGGAAATCTCCTTCAAATAGGAGATAAGCCTTCATCATCCTCCACCGTTGCCGAATTACGTTCTCGGTGCTCCTCTCTTGCCAAAAGCATACACTCCTCATGGGAACTCCTCCAAAACGTTATCGAGAAACACGAATCTACCATTCAGAAAAGATGGACAAAGAAAACAAGGAACCAACGCAAGGCTATCCTCCTCGAGGCATGGCCCAACATGCAAGCGGATCACAGACCGGATCTAAGAGCATTCAAAGCAAAAGATGAGAATCAGAAACAGAACGGAGAAAATTCCGATGCATATTTATGGCCTTATATCAACTTGGAAGATCTCATGAACCCTAGATTACTTCCGCTTTTCTTAAGTTCCCGAGGACGGAATAAACCTTGTGACTTTGCTCGGGCAGACCTGAGTGCGGCACGGTTGGGATGTGTTACTAAATCAATGCAACTCACGTCCTTAGATGGCTATACTGTGATTATCATGGGAACTAGAAGTACGGACAGATATGGCGAACTTGTCACATGGGACGATGAGCCAGACTCTTCACGCTGGCTAGTCAGTGGACATGGTTGCGGTCCAGCCTCCGGTCTTCTCATATTAGAGATCCAAGAGAGGCTATACAAATTTCTTGGAGACTGCTGTCGGGGTATTCTTCGCGAATACTCGGAAGATGAGTCGACTGATCCAAGCCTGTCAGCTGAGGTCGAGCCCTCATCAATATCGCCCAAACCGCCTAGTCACACTTCTCTTTCTACCACTATCGAGGAGGCTCCATATCGGCTTCCATCAGGTTTAGGTCTTGATAGCTTGACTTCTATCGTAGCAGCGAAACTGTCTGCAGCTGAAGATCATCTCTGGGCTTTACGTGAAGATCCAGGATATTTCAAAGACACCCTTCTAGAATGGAAAGAACACCGTGTTGAATGCCTGAAGGACGCAAAAGGACGAACTCATCCTGCCATAGAGAAGAAGCAAGAAGCCATCCTCTGGGAACGTGTAATCACTGACATTATCGTTACATCTCTTTCAATGTTTGAGAGATGGATTTCGATTTACGAGCAGATTACAACACTATCGGAGCTTCAACACAAGTACCAAGATGCTATTACTTCGGACGAAATCTTGCCTGATGAATTTGCATTGGCTTTCTGCAATCTCAAGCATCATTTATGCCAGTTCAGCAAGGAGGGTCCTATACATGCTCTAAGCACTGGATTCTTCGCATCACCGCCAGTCCGATTTTGCTCCTTGCGCACCCCACAAAAATCACAAGTTACATTAAAAAAAGTCCTTAAGTTAGACCAAGACCAGGAAGACGTGCTGTGGATTTTTAACGCCCTCAGAGATGAGCAGACTTGCCAGAATATTGGTATCAACACCCTCATGGACGAGTTAGAACGACTGGTCCAGAGTGATTCCAAAGCCAAAAACTTTATTTCAACATGGGTAGCCGAACAAATATCGGATCTTTCTATCTTCGCCCAATGCTTACATCATATCGAATCATATCAGCCTTGGGCCACCAGCTCCGAGAAACTCATGGAAGAGAAGGCCAAAGAATTGAGTGAATCTTACTCTAAGATGCAACGAATAATCGAACCATACACTAAAGCGAAATTCGGCGGCACCATCACATCCCTCGGCATCCCATCAACCGGCAAGTTCTTCTACCCAGTAGAGAATCGACGAACCCGTGGCAATATCACAGCCATGAGACAAGCAGAAGCTGACCTCGATCACTTCTGGAAAGCCGTTGACATGGAGCTTTCGAACTCAAGGGCAATATCTCCACGTCTTCAGGTCCTTCTCCGCCAGAAGCTGTTGTATAGGACTCTGGAGTTTGAGGAAGGAGTAGAAGTAAAAGGTGAGACTTCTGATACTGTGGACGACCTTGTGATGCCTTTGTCAGATCTTTATCTGAGCCTTAGACCGAAAAGGAAGGACTCCAAAGGCACCAACTCATCTCCAGTTGCGGAGACCAAACCGGAATCTACACAAACCATCAGTGTAGACAAACGCTCAATGAAAGTTTTCAAGACTCTCTTCTTCATCCCCTCTACCTCCACCCAACCAGGCGAGATAACTTGGGGAGACTTCATTCGCGCAATGAGCGTAGCCGGCTTTTCTGTAGAGAAACTGTACGGTTCAACATGGCAGTTTACTCCGAATAATATGGATTCGGATCGTGGTATTCAGTTTAATGAACCAAATGGCGGTGGTAAGATTCCTTTTCATCAAGCGAGGTGGTATGGGAAACGGTTGTTTCGGAGATATGGGTGGCGAGGGGAGATGTTTGGTCTTGTATGATTCATTTGACAAGGCTTCGATTGGCGAGGTGTTTAGGGTATAATGTCGGGGTATCTTTTACTAAGGACGTCTAGGTTTTCATAGCTATGAAGTTTGGTTGTGTATGATGAAGGGAATGTGCTTTCTTATTATCGGACTATTTGATGATTACACTACGAATGAACTTCTAATTTATCAAGTAACGTGTTGCTATGCAGATAATCTATAATATTGTGTTCTATGCATGATATAATGTAAGATCAGTTAACTTTTCGTGTTTTTGTTTTGGTGATGTAGTGAAGTTAGTTCATAATGCGAACATTCACTCATGCCCTTGACTCTCAGTGTAAATCTAATACGAACACCAACGAAAACCATAGGTTTCAAAATTTTGATATACAACTGAATCGATAGTGTGAGCTAACCATTCAACTGGCAAAATTAGTAGATATCCTAAGAGAAACGGAAGAAGACGAAAGAGTTGACTAGACATGCGGTTACGTACTTGAGATTGAGTGCATGTGTGTGAGCGGATAGAGACATTTAGGTTGAGCGTAATCTCGGACTATATCATATCGCTTCGCTATTTTTCCGGAATGGGTATGTGATGGTACATACATTCATTCATTCATTTGAACCCAGACGAGTTGTGTAAGTTGAGACTTTTGGTGACGGTGACGCCGGCGGAGAGCATGGTTGAGCTTTCGAGTCCCCAGTTAGTGACTAGAGAATGGGATGCAGAAGCGGAAAATCAATGTTTTGGGCTTTCGATTCACCTCTGCATCTCCAACGTGACCACTTCGAGGCTCTTGGTCGAAGAAAACTGTAAGCTTTGAATAGAGCAACATCTCTAAAAGAAAGCAAAAGAAACATCAGATTCACATCATAAGACAAACACGTCCCTAACCATTCCCGACGTGTCATAAACAAAACATACCACCTCACCTAGTGAAGTGAGTGAGCAACCCACTCACAACAATAACAACAACATGGGTGACCACCTCGCCACCCATCACCACCACCACCACAACAACAACAACAACCCAACCGCTCTGTTCACCCACAAAAAGCGCACAAAGCCCTCGAAAATCCAAATACCCTATAAATAATTAACAAGTTTCCCGTTCTCCCACAAATGAAAACAAGAGCAGCTGCCGCCGTGGCCGAGTTGACACTGTCCATGAGATT
>AJFL01001034.1:0-22452 GCA_000467735.1 Rhytidhysteron rufulum CBS 306.38
GAAGAAGAAGAAGAAGAAGAAGAAGAAGGACGAGGACGAGGAAGAGCAGGACGAGGATGGGGAAGAGGAAGAAGAGATTGCCGAGCCCCCTCAAGACAAGCCAGCGACCACCCAAGCACCCCCACCATGCGAGGACATGGAGCAACAAATCCCTCCTGTCACCGCCGATGCTCCCCCTGTTTCTCCCTCCGCGTTCCTCTCCACCTTTGCCCTTGCCGCTATTTCAAGCGGGCATGATCTTGAAGATTTCGTTCAGACTGTCGGTATCGGGAATCTCAAAGTATTCCCAAGACATATCGTTGTCTCAATCTCCACAGAAATAGAGGGTAAGTCCACAACATCCAATTAATTCAAAAGCATAAAACTGACTCCTTATCATCAGATGGCAAATTCCCAGTCCTGCAGCCAAAGACAAAGGGCAAGAGCAATGGCGCCAAAATATCCTGGTGGAAGAAGACCGTAGCTGGTCTTAAGAACCTTTGCGGCTTCTAGGCCTGGATTAGCTTTCCGACCGCCCGTTGATCTCGCCATGGTATCAAGCGGTATCAGTCGATGGCACCTTGACACGGAGGTTCCGATACAGCTTTTCCTTTACCCTGGATTTTGCTGCTGTTCTTTTCGGTATACCTTACAGTCTCATCGACAAGCCTCCTTAGGATCACTTTTCCATACGTTAATATTCCGGCATCGGCTCTTTTCTTAAATCGGTTCTGTTTAACAAAGCGTTATGGATAAAACGATGGATACGAGGTACGAGATACCCATTGGTCATGATTGCATGATTTATGCTTTATGCCCATATGTTTTAATACTCCTTCGTCCATGAAGTCGGAGTTACCCTTTCAACCAAGGTGGGGTTGAACATTTATGATGCATCACTTGCGAGGATATCCTCTTGGAAGTACTTTACAAAAGCATTCGATCTCTTTTATCTCTCATATTCTCTTCCTGTCTAAGAATCTACCTTCTACCTTTCAATTATTCTTCCATACATAGATAGATGCCCTTCCCTTCCCTTCCTCATTTCAGCACAGCATTATGCACATAGAAGAATAGATAAAAGTAATGATGAATATAGTTTGTTTTGTTTAATAGAATGTTCAGAAGTCAGAGCACCCAAAGAAATCATAACCTCACATCAACACACCAAAACCAGCTTTCCGTACTAACTTAAATTAAGCTTTAATCAGTGCCATCGAGTTCAAGGAGCTTGATACCGTCTCCCATGGAACCTAGTTAAGGTCGTCAATCCGATCCCTGAGAAGCTAATCAATCAACCCCGAGCGAGTTCAAGCGTAGCATCACTCTCATACCTAGATGGTATCAGTGAAGAATCGGAAGTGTAGAATCTCTAATGGCATCATGGTTATTTGATATCCGCTTTCTCGTCCTTTTTGGCTGCTACGACGGTTGTTTTGTTGGGTCTGGGTCGATGAGGAAGCTTGGAGTGGTAGGATATCAGTGCTGGTTATTGAAGCAAGTCTGGGGTCCTTGAAACCAAACGCGAGGTCGTAAAAAGCAAACACGGGGTCGCACGGATACAGAGCATGAAAGCAGGTCTGGGGTCCTTAAAACCAAACCCGGGTCCGTAAAATGCAAACACGGTGTCATCCACGTAGAGTCATTGCACTTAACCTAGGTTCTTCGAAACCAAAACCAAAACCTAGAATCCTTGATCTATTATCCTATACACATATCGGATAAGTCTCCGAACTGAAACCAAGTCCAGGGTCATTCAAAGCAAACGCGAGGTCGTTAAAAGCAACTCAGGGGTCATTGAAACCAAATCTAGGGTCGAACTCACAACGTCAAAGAATGAAAACAAATCACACGAGCCATTTCAAAAGACAAAAAAAAAAGGGTTAGAAAGAATGATTCCATCAATCTATCTAATCAAGACAAGACAAGACAAGATAGACTTGCAAACCCAACATTACCTCATTATCCCCTATTTTATCAAACCAAACCCACAAAAACATCCCAACATAAACCATCCAAGTTACATAAACCACCTCCGAAAAATCTCCCAGGGTATCACAATCAAAGCCTCTCTACGCATTCGACGCAACACTATGTCTACGATCCTTACCCACAAAGTTAGAATCCGGAAGCATATTCATCGCATCCTCCTTTTCATCAACATGATGCTGATGCAACCAAAACAGCACGCCACCAATAGCCGCCAGCACAGCAACAACGCCATAATTCCAGATTAAGAGAGGATCCTCTGCCAGCGCGACCAAAGCCTGTCCGATGGCGTTGGAGAAGGCGGACATGAAGTGCCAGTATGATGTAACCAAGGATCGCATGTTCTTCGGCGCCTTGGTAAACGCGTACTCGAGACCGGTGATGGAGGTGAAGATTTCAGAGAAGCCGATGAAGACGTAGGGAACGGATTGTACCCAGACGTTGATGGGGGCGGGGCGGTTCTCGTTGGCGCACGTGTTGGCGTAGTGTCCGCAGGGTCCTTCTTTGTAGATGTAGTATTGGATGACGGTTGCGGCGATCATGGCGAGGGAGGCGAGGCCGAAGCCGGTGGCCATGCGCTTGATGGGTGTGAATTTGATGTTGTTCTTTCGGAGCCAGGGGTAGAAGAAGTTGTCGACGATTGGGATGAAGACGACGAGGGAGATGGGGTTTAGGTTGGTGATGACGTCGTTGGGGACGCCATGGAGTTCCATGGTTGCGGCTTGAGAGGTCAGGTTGTTGTTCATCTGGTTGTATGCGAGCCCTGTGGTGGAACTTGATTAGCTGTGATCGAGCGGAGATATTTCTTCTTTGGGGATTTGCTTACAGTAAAGTGGAATCCAGGTAAAGACACTACCCGCGCGGAGACCACGAGCAACTTGGTCAACCCAGGCATCATCGAAGGTCATCCAGTGAGGCTTGTTGGCGCCGAGGTGGCTGGGCTTGACATCCTCCCAGAATCGCTCGTTCTTCATGTTCTTCCTAGTCTTGACGGGGTTGAGGGACCATTTGCCTTTGGTAGCGAATTTCCAGAGTTGCATTGCCTTGGCAACAACGGAACCAGTTGGCTTGCTCTTCTCATAATGGTTTCGGCAAATGAAGAGGACAAGCGGGCAAAGAAGGTACATGCAGGTTGGGAGGAGGAAAGAGCACCAGAATCCAACGTACTTCTCCACGTACACCATTCCAATTTGACCAGTGAGCGAACCGACGTTTACCATCATGTAGAAGTAGAGGAAAATACGTGAAACGGTGATGGCGGGATCGGAGATAACACGCTTGCCGGTCTTAGGGTCAATGATGACCCTCATCTTGGTCTGCTTGTACTGCTCGGCGATGAGAGGCGAAATGTTAGCTTTGAATCCTCCGGTACCCAGTCCGAGGATGATGATGCCGATGATCAATGGCGCAACAGCATGGCCGCTTGCAATGACCGGTGGTAAAGCAGAAATAATCAAGATGATGTGACCAACGATGGCAATGGCAATGGCCCAGCAGATGGTAGTGAAACGGCCAAGGTACTGGTCAGCAATGTATGCACCAAGAATTGGTGTGGTATAAGACCAGAACTGGTTGACTGGAAGATGATGAGCACGATTTTCTTAGCATTTCAGTCTAAGTGATGGCTTACAAGTTGTGATACCGGTAGATGCTCGTTGACCCATGTTCAAAGCACCAGATTGATTCTCATGACCAGCACCAGTAGTTGAACCTGCAGGAAGAGGTCTCTGGATGAAGTTGGTGTCTGTGTAACCTTGTTAGAATCGAAACCTCCCCGAATCCCAGAGGCACGTAAACTTACACACTACAGTACATCCATAGTAACCAAAACGCTCGCAGAGCTCGACGAAGGCAATGGTATAGGCGGCCCAAGGAATCTTTCCAGAGACTCGAGTAAGGGTAGCAAGATCCTCTTCGGTGGGCTCCTCTCCTTGTAGATCGGCTTCGTAGAGGACCGGAGGAGCGATGCTTTCGTGGACGCTGGATTCACGGTCCAGCGCGCCCTTCTCCGTCTTCTCGAACATGGGAGTCGCGATCTTGGGCTCATGGCTCATGGCCAGGTCCGTGGCGTTCTGAGCACCAACAGTCGCCATGACTTGGTATAGCGGTGCTGGAGACGGACTGGTTCGTTGCCTATGGAGGACCCGCAATGGGTCTGAGAGTATGCAATTGATAGAGGAAGGGGAGGACGACGAGGGAGCCTGGCAAAGGCAAACATGGCGGGCGATGAATTAAAATAAATAACCAGCTGCAGAGAAGCACAGCGGCAAATGGACCCCCCGGGCTGATGTCTGCAAGTAGAAGGTGGAGTGTGATTCCTAGGTTACACGCGAACTAGTGGCAGATCAGAAGTTCGCGAATGCCCATGGACTTTGCCCAGCAGTGCTATCAACACTGAGGCCGTACAACGACATGATGCCAAGCAGCAAGGGGTGCTGGCCAGGCTGGGCGCCGGGAGCACATCAACCATGCACCACGCATCCCGGGTAACTGTAAGCTGCTCTGTGCCCCGGCTGATTGGCTGAATAGATTGCTGCTGCCCGTCAGTAGTCTGCCGTATGGGGGCAACGATGGGCGATGGACCGCTGAGCAGCAGAGCATGGCATCAGTGGCAGAGGGCGCGCCAGCATCGAAGGGAAACAGGACGTTGGAAGGGGGAGAGGGCGGCGCGCCACAGCATCAAGCAGGGCATGCCCATTCGCCGGCGGTGGAGGAGGAGTGGTGGTCATGTTTGGACTGCGATCCCTCGCGTGCGCTTGAGGGGTGTGAGAGAAGTGAAGCTATGCGTGCCGTCCCACGACGACCTGCCGCATGTAGGCAAGACGGGGTGGACTCCAAATCGGCTAACGGCCGAGCATTCACCCATTGATACCCCGAGCGGGACAGTAGCAGGTGGTAGCAGACAGCCATGGCGGGCTTCCAACGCACCTGGGCAGCCTTCTGGAACACGGGCCAGCTCCACTCCACGAGTTGCTTATCGCGAGGGAGAGGCGTCCGCCCGCCAAGCAGCTCCCTCGCCTTTCTCGCTCTCAACCAGCAAATGAACACCCTCGCGCCCAAGAACCCCCCAAGAAACACCACCACCAACATGGCCGTTAGAATAGCGGTGCTAAGACCGCGCCTAGGCGTCTGACGAGCGATAACAACGCCCATCCCGAGGTGCAATGCACACACCTCCTCTGGGCAATCCATCATCGCCTCATCTCCTCCCCATCGTACCTGATCTTTCTCGTTCGTTGCCGTTGCCGTTGACGTGCGTGCGCGTTCCGTTGCGTCGTCTGGATCCACTGCTGAAATGTCGTTATCTACGCGCGGGTTGATATCATTTTGGGTGGCCCTGTGGCCCTGTCCATCTCAGATGTTCAATCCGCCTGGACGGACACCGGCCCCTCGCTTCTCTGGCCCCTGGTCTTGTCGGAAAGGATTGGACCTCGGACCATTCTATGCGCTGGGGATCTCGGGGGGTGCTGTGCACGTGAGCTTGCACCAGCTTCAAGCAAGCCCTTGTCGTCGCTTTTGTCTAAAATCTTAAAAAAAGTACGAGGTGCGTCTAGGAAGGAGGATACCTAGGTATGGCACGTGGGTAGGTATTGCCGTAGATGCTGCTAGTTAGGGTGGAGTGCCTACGGTACGAGAGATTGGGTTTGGTAGGGGTAGAATAGACCCCCCGACCGAGCGGACCATAAAAATAGCTAGCAAAACGGCCTCCCTGTCAACGACAAAAACACCATAGCACTCACAGACCTCATACAGACCTCACACAGACCTCCTCATAATCCGCCTCGGCTCTAACCGATATACAAAACCCAGGTACAAGCAAGTAATCAGGCCAACCACCGATATTTGACACTTCTGACAAGCTTCCGTCCGATTGATTCATGCTGACAGCTTGCCCTCCGTACCCTAACAAACACGAGCCTCCCTACTTCCCCTCTCCAACCCAGCCCTCTCATTCGCTCCACCATGTCAACCCGCAATCTCAGACAAGGCAAACAATTCTGCGGTGGTGCGCCACTTTACTTTATCAAGAAACATGTTTGCTATCATACATATATAATTTTTGGATTTTGATTAGATACTAATTTCTATTCCTCCTATTAGGGTGAATAGGTGGAAGTGAAGCCATTAGAATAATAGGATTTTACTCGTATGAATGAACTTGCTGTGCCTCTTCTCTCTCGCCCAACTTCCTTCGCTGGCTGATCGAAAATAAACAACGCAACCAGCCGGCCGAGTAGAATCAACACTCCAACCATAATCAAATCATCATTTCTCATTAGTTCCTCCGTACATACATACAGTTTGCTGACCTTCCTCTTTGAATCGAGGTTGAACACAAGAGTCAGCCAAGCAAGCCTCACCAAGCCTAGTTTCCAATAGCGTTATCGTCAAGCGCGCCACCAACTCCCGACCAGTAGTTGATCCAGTTGAAGATCTCTTCGTGCCAGAACAACGAGTTCTCGGGGTTGAGCACCCAGTGGTTCTCGTCTGGGAAGTTGAGGAAGCGCGATGGTACGCCGCGCTCTTGCAGAATATTGAAGATTTGGATACCTTCGCTTTCCGGAAGGCGGAAATCCAACGTGTTGTGGATAATGAATTGCGGCGTAGTCCAGTTCTTGATGTGGTTGATTGGGTTCCATCTCTGGTAGTGGTCTGGGTTGTCCCAAATCGTGCCGTTGCTGTCGTGCTCGATGAACCACAACTCCTCAGAACCGTAGTCAGCAAACGTGTTCGCAACACCGTCGTGTGAAACCAGTGCCTTGAACTTGCGACCCAAATCATGACCCTGGATCCAGTTGGTCATATAACCTCCGTAACTAGCACCAGCCTCGATGCCGTTCTCGGTGTCTACGTAGTCCAGGTTCTCATCCACGTACTCCCAGGCGAGGACCAAATCCTCATAAGGCGCACCTCCCCAATCGCCCTGGATAGCATCGGTAAGATTCTGGCCAAAGCTGGTACTACCAGTTGGGTTTGGTTCGACCACGACGTAACCTTGATCAGCCCAGACCTTAGGGTTCCAGCGAGTGCTCCAGCTACCTGCATTGGTACCTTGAGGACCACCGTGGACTATGAAGGCAAGAGGATAAGTCTCATTAGGGCTGAAACCTTCTGGGTAGATAATCCAGGCTTGTTGTTGATCACCCTTAGAGCCAGTGTACCAGAATTCGCTCGCATCTTCGGGACCGAGTCCAGAGAGTTCCTCATCGACCTCGTTAGAAGCGAAGAGTACATTGGAGCTGTCTTCGCCGTCAAGGATATAGAAGTCCCTTGAGGACCACAAACTTGATGCGGCGACCAACAGGGATGAATCAGAGAGCGCGAAAGCAGCAGCGACTGATGAAACACCAGTCAAGTTCTTTGGTGAGAAATCATCGGATGCGTTAAGGGGTAAATTGAAGATCTTAACGAGAGCGTGATCCTCGGCCAGGATGTACACAGACTGGCTGTCAGGAGCCCACACTCCACCAGCAGGAGAGCGGTCCCACTCGTTGGCGAGACGGCGCCAGTTGGAGGCCTGGCCATCTTCGATGTCAACCACATAGGTCTTGAACTTGTCAGACTCGTATGAAATTCCATCTTGCTGCCAGTAGACAAGTTTCGTGCCATCGGGAGAGAAGGTTGGAGCTTGAGAGGCTCCTTTGGCGCCACCCTCGTCTGCCTCGCTGTCGGGTCCGTTAATAGCTACAGGTTCTTCGTCTCCTGAGAATGGAACGAGGTAGATATAGCTTGCAGTATAGTTTTGCTTGGTCAACTGTGGGGCTTTGGTGAGGAATGCCACCGTCTGACCATCGGGGCTAATATCATAATCCCCACTTCCACCAAAGGGCTGTACCGGAGTTTCCGGTCGTGTAATGGTCCAATTAAGGTTCTGAATAAGATTTGTGACTTCGCCGGAGAGAGTGTAGGTGGAGTTGGAGCCTGACAGTGTAGCACCGAAGACAGCATTACGTCGCTCGGTAAGCCAGGTATCCCAGTGGCGAACGTAGACATCCGAATAGAGTCGTCCTGTGTGTCTAGGTGTGGGAGCTAGTGCCTCGTTATAGGCAGTGCCATTGGGGTAAGCCGACGTGTAGAACACGAGGTTGAGATCACCGGAGTCGGTTCTTGCAACTTTCAATCCTGTGAATGGGGCCTCAAGTTCGCCGGCAAGTGAACTACACTGTAGTTAGCATCGTGCTCGGATCTTGTTTTTATGACCAAACAGGAGGTCTAGAGGTAAGATAGTGACGATGCACCCGTTGTAGAGTCTCCAATTGAAACAATTACAGAAAAGAAAGTAGAAAACGTACCTTGTGCCAGTCAGGACATCGCCAACCCAGACGGAGACACCTCCTGGCGTTTCGCCAGTGCCGTTAAGGTACACCACAGAGCTGTTTGAGCCTGGAACCCAAACCAGTTCATTGATGTCGCTGCTGTTCAGTTTAAGCTCTGAAATGTCACCGCTCGACAGGTCAAGCAGCTGGTAGCTTGCCGTGCTCTCCTGGGTCTCAAAAGAATACTGAGAAACGGAGAAGAATGCTAGGGTGCCGTCCGAGTTAGGGACGGCCTCAGAACGGCGAGGAGCACTGAGGAGTTGCCTATTGCAAAGTCAGACACAAAGTCGATTCTTTTACATAGCTCAATGGCTGAGGGAAGCTCGCGAGAAGCAAGCTTTCAAGCTTGTAAGCAGCTAGCGGCAATCGGGGAATACTGACTCTGGGGTAAGGGCAGACACGCCAATGGCGCCCAAGACAGTCAACAAGCCAAGATAACGCGCCATAGCAGCAAGAAATGCTCAGGCAAGCGTCAATTGAACACAGCAGGACGTAGTCGAAGGCGGAAAGGAGCTCGAGGGAGCTATGAATATTTGTAGGGCGGGCAGCATCCAGGCATCCGGGACCTGCAGCGGGGGTATATGCGGTGCGATGCTGGACGGGCCTGCATTTTGGGGCGATAATGATAGCATACGACGTGATTCCGAGCTGGCCTGCTGGTTCTGACGTCTTTGTTGCTCCGGGCAGAGTGGCAGTGGGTGGCACATCGACCTGCCTGTTTGATCCATGAGGCGGAGAGGAGAGCGCGGAGCTTGGCTCGGATCAAGCTTGGAAGCATGGATCATACAGGGGCTGGAGTCAAGGGACAGGGTCGGCCTGCATTTAGCCTCCGAACAAGACTAGCCGTCTTCCAAGCCTAATATTGCCCAGCCGCCATCCACGCCCAGCGCACAGGCTCTCCCACCTCCTGGGCAGCCAGCCTAGCGTTGTGGGGTTCGGCACGCGATAGCTTGTGCTTGCTACTGCTGCTGCACGGCAAATCGGGACACAAGACAGACCTGGTCACTGGTACAGAAAATCATCACCTTTGTACGTTCCAGGAAGGTGGCTTGAAACATACACATTCCGACTATTAGCACTATTTTCTCGAGTTCTAAATCAATTCCCGCTATTTCTCATCATTAGCATCATCATGGTGGAATTGTCGTGTCAGCGATAGCAGTATGGAGTAGGAAGAGGCAAGGCGCTCTCGTATACGCGCGGGGTCGGGGTCATATGAGTATATGCTTCGTACCTATCTACCCGATTGATTGATTGGGCTGTTTTTACGAGATTGCTTACTACGATGTAACTTGTATGGAGAACTCCGTAGAGCAGCAGCGGGTGGGTTTGAAGGTTCTGGACTTGATCTTCCTCTTGTACTACTGAACAGCGAGATAGCAGCATCCCACCATTGCCCATACCCGGTATCTCTGACACCCACTCGCATTTTCTGTGAAACGTTTTCCCATCGAAGAACAAACATCGATGCTTCCTTGCATCATACTAAGATCGCGTCAGAAATCCTCATCGATATATAATAACAACATATGCATAGGAACCCGTATTACGAACATCAGGGCGACTTTTGCGCCATCATGCAGATGCGTCAGGAAATTACATTATGGCAACATTTTCACTATCGCGAACCTCTCATCATGAAATTTAAAATATCCTTGTACGGAGCACGTATCTCTATCTATTACACCCTCGCCCCATAATCGCATCATCAATCTGGAGGTGGTGGTCTGTTCCTGCATAGTAGCCTCCGAGCCTAGTGCGTCGTTTGATTGGCGGATGTTATTTGCATGCGTGATTTGTAGATAAGATGTAGGATAGATATATTCTCAGGGCTTATACATAGATACTCGATACTACTTGGATAATAAAGAGAAGTAAAGGATTCCGAGTAATATATCTCAACCCGAAATCCAGAAACGCCTTAGAAATGGTTTTCTAACGGCTTTGTTTATCAAGTAGAGAAACGCTCCATTTGAATACGCTTAGTCCTCAAACCAAACGCATCCTTCGACAGGATCAAGAGGGTCTTTACCATCGAAATGGTGTTCCCTTCTTTCATCTGGATCCATTTGTGTGATGTCGAACGCCCAACCTCCGACCATTTTCTTCAGTAGTGGACCTGGCCCCGAATTGTGCCACTTGCCAAAGTAGGTACGCCACTGATGGGGTTTATTAGCATGATTCGATGTAGGAGCATGTACTGGTGGATAATACCTTTGATTTCCATCCCCAGCGATCCATTGCTTCCGCCTTTTTCCAAAGCTTAGCCATATCAGGATTGTCATATTCTTCGACGAATTTCTCGATATCATAGACGCCAGATATTTGTATATCGTGCTTGTTAGCATACTCGACGATTTTGTAAGGGAAGTATTCTGACTTCGCGTCATTTATGTGAGGCCATTCGCCAGTGACATCATTGCACTCACGGAAGAAGTCCATGAGTAATGACAGCACAAGCGACAAGTCTCGAATCGGGGTGTCTTTCCCAAGGTAGCTCTTTCGTTCAAGCGCATTCAATGTGCTTAGAGTAGCGATGCCTACCATGAACCGTGTATCATCCCATCGTTCCCCATCATCAATATTCATCCATGGACCCAGGTCCTCAAGTTTGGTCCAATGAGCCAAGGCCGACAATCGAACCCAAAGATCGAGAGCAGGAGGTTCGCCCTTTTTGTTCATGAGAGTATTGATGGCCGCGAGCTGGTTCTCAAAAACCTCTTGCAACCCATACCCAGTAAAGTCATTGTAGATGTACATTTGGAAGTTGTCTTGATCTCGCTTGCTGGCTTCGTGACGATTCTGATTGAGAAGCAGAGTAGCTTGTTTGGAGATAACCCATGGATAGTCAGGGAAATCCGAGGCGGGTTTGTTTAAATATTTGTATTTATCATCGTCTTCCCCTTCGCCTTCGACTTCCTCGTCTTCGTCTTCGTCTGAGCTTTCTTCCTCGCTCTCTTCTTCCTCTGGACTGCGAGCGTAGTATGGCCGGGGAATGGTTTGGTAGTCCAGGTCCTCTGGCTTTGAAACCGGATCAACTGATTTCTTGTTCACATGAGCATCAGACGCAATACATACAATGCATACGCAAAAGCAAGGGAGCACAATACCTTTTTACCATCATCCTTTTCCAACTTACTCAATTCCTCCTTCCGTTTCGCAATCGCGACAAATTGGCGAATGTACTGAGCCAGAACATTATTTGTTTCCTCGAGTTCTTTGGAAGCCTTCTGAAGCTCTGGGTCCTGATTGGCTTTCTGTGATTTGCTCTTCTTAGCCTTTTTCTTTCCGCTACTTCCATTCTTCCCTTCCAGCTCTTCAATTTCTTCTTCGAGCCGAAATTGTTTTCTCTGGTGACTTGCTTCTTCCTCTTTTTTCTCTCCCCATAGCGTTGCAAGGTCTCCAAGCTTATCGATCTCTTCTAGGCGTCGCATTAGAACATCCATGGAGTCTTCATCCCCAGATTGGTCATTTTGAGCGGCTGTCTTGTTGTTCTTTGAATTCTTCTTGGGAGGTTTGTTGACATATTCGTCGTCTCCGTTCGCGGGTGCAGGAGCTGTAGACGCGTTCTCCTGGTTCTGCACCTGATCCCCGTTGTCTTGCGTTCTACGTCGGCTGCTCCGTCGAACGTTGGTGTTGGCTTCACTGAGCGTGCGTTTGGGAGGCATTGTGGATTCAATTGCGCGTGTGTGGGTGTTTGTGTGTGTGCAGTCTGAGAGGACTTGGAGTTTATGGAAGAAGGGTTTGTTTTGTTGAGGAGATGCGCGTCGCACGACAGCAATGATCCACGGTTGGGGGGAAGAAATATGATGTAATCATGATGGGTAATTCATGCCCTAAAACTGATTCAGTTTGGCACGAAACGCGCATTCACGTGCAAATGAATCATTATCGCGCTACAATCTTTTTGATTTTTGATTCACTTACCATTAACTACCTGATTAAATTTTAAGGGATTGACATAACTCATGATAAAATTACAATGCTCTTCCGAAATCAATAGAACATTCTCAACGTTTCTTCAATGGCTACTCCCACTCCTCCAGCACCAAGCACGATCCACAACCATTTGTTGCCAAATTCCTTCGCAGCAGGCCAGAATGCGTTCTTCTCGTTTCGGAACTTCTGCAGTTCAGCGAATTTCTCTGGGCTTGAAGCCGAATAACGTCTGGTTTGGCTGGCTTCGTTCTCCTTGTCACCCCCGAAATAACGCAGGAAAAGATAATTTGCAAGTGGGCCAAGAAGTTCCACCGGTGCAAGCAGGTCAGAGCCGTAAAGGAGTACGATAAAGGATAGATGAACGAAAGCATCTCCAAGGTAGCTGTGATTTAATTGTTAGTATGATGCTTTGTGAGAATTGATCGAGTACTTACTTAGGGTGTCGGACAATACTCCAGACGCCCTCTTTCATCATACCAGCCCTACGCTGCGCCTTGAATTGGTCGAGTTGATAGTCTGCTAAAGTCTCGAGTACAAAACCAGCTGAAAACAAGCCGACTGCACCCATCTGAATATATGGATTATATCCAGTCAACAGGGCGCCCGTATGCCTGAAAGGTGCAGTGAAAGGCAGGCTGATGATCATCTGGAAGAAGGCCTCAGGGATAAAGGTAGTAATCAATGACTTGTTCCAGAAGCCCTCCTCTTTCTTTACCTCTTCATACCTAGGGTCGTCTTTTCCACGTTTAATCGACCTCGAGGCAATGCGGTAGAAGAGCCGCCCTCCCCAAAGAGTCACTCCAGTCAAAACCAGACGCTCATGCCAAGAGAGATGACGAAGAGCTTGTGACAGCGTCATCCCAGAGTAGAGACGACGACCAACAGCAGACCACCATGCATTCACTACTTGGCCACTGGGCCAGAGCCAGTCCTTCGCTTCCACGCGGCCAGTGTAGCGAGCAGCTCCCCAAGCTATAAAAGCAAGACCTGAGTGTAGTTCAAGCGATGGAGCAAGAGTATCTTTGAAGATACCTACGTCGAACAGCGAATAGGACTGTACATGGATCTGGGAGTGCTGCGAGTCGATCGGCGGCGCTTGTACTTTAGTGGCGTTGGGTGTAGTCAAGTAGATGTCATGAGGCGGTCGATCGGCGACTTGGAATTTAATATCAGGAGGTCTAGCAGGAACATCCTGCTTTCCGAACCATCCGGACATATTGGTAGGTGGTTAAAAGCAAACAAAAGTGAAGTGTGAAAGAGACAAGCTGACAGCTCGGAAGCCTGACGGACTTTGGAATATAGAGCTTCGAGCTTTCCCCGCATTTCTGCGAGCACCCATGATGTAACGGCGCGGCCCCACCTACCCGTCGCATGCAGTCCACCGGGGGCATTCCATTCAATCATCTTGCACGCATTGCTAAGTAAGGACCGGCTTTGTCATCTAGAGATGTGAGGCCCTTTCCAACTTTACGCGAGAGACACCAACACCAACCTTCTTTCTGATCCACCCCATTGCAACACCATCATCACTTTATCTCTGCAGACTGTTCTATTTCCAGCCCGATCTACAAGACATATTCACCTTCTAGGTACCGCCAATCCGGATCTCGCTCTTTGAAACATGTTCAAGTCGTACACGCATATAACTGTGCTTCCGATGTCCCCGTATTTAGATAACCGGCCGTAACACAACGCTTCACGAGCAAAAAGCACAATATGTCAAATACTAGCTCGGAAATAGTTGGAGACGCCTCCTTTCCAACATGTAACCTGCCAGTCTAATTGAACGTCTACATCATCCCGCTCTTTCTGCTAACATTTCACTTTTCGTCCAAAATCTCTCATCATGGCTACCCCTGTTCCTATTCTGACTTCAGTTTTCACTCCACCCCCAGAATGTCTTTCCACAGTATACAAATATGGAGAGAATGATATCTGGTGGCAACTTGGACCTGCCTATACCCAAGCCCCATCCTGTTATCCACCAGGGTATCGCCCTGATTCTGATTTTTACTACTCACCTGCTCGGGACTGTCCATCAGGATATACAATCGCAGCTTCCGAGTTGGTCGCCATAGACTCAGTCACAGAGACCCGAGCGACCTGTTGCCCTACAAGGTATGTCTCCGAGATATTTACCAGAAGACTTACGCGACTAATCTAGTCCGTTGTAGTCATTATGAAGTTCAAAGAAGAGTGCAAGACTACTCTTATTATTCAACCATAGGTTGCACGATTTCATCGACTGACTATTATCAAACTACGTTACCTGTCGTAGAGATGGGTGGCGAGACGACATACACCCTTTCCCTTGTCGGCGCTGGCATGAATGCCTATAGCATTCAAATTCGTTGGCAAGACTCTGGTAATGGATCACTGTCCATGCTTCCGGTATGTTAGAAGTCTGCTCGTAATCACTAACCTCGTTTGAAGTGGAAGCTAAAATAACTGAAGAGCATCCAAACCTCCGCAATCACTACCAGTTCTTTAACTTCTACAATATCTGCTAGTCGTACAGCTCGTACTATTTCGACGAGTATTGAGGTGGCTGCTACGACACCCCCAACTACATCCTCAAGCCCAGCAAAGAGAGATTTTTCGACAGGAGCTATAGCAGGCATTACGGTCGGAGCTGTAGCTGCAGTTATCATCTTCATGTCAATAGGCTTGTTATTCTACCGCCTTGGAAAGCGCCCTGCATCTCCCCAGGGTTCTCCATCAGAGAAAACCGTCTATGCTCAAAATGCCCTCGAGCTACCCGGGGACAACGGCACGACAGAAATGGAGGCACCTCGAACAATAGTAGAAGCGAATCCGCACGAGAAGACCATTGCACGAGAGCTGGAGTAATCCGCTAAAATGGTAATGAAGAATTATCTATCTACAGAGTCGGAATTTCAGTAATATGTAAAGAGCCGGGTATCTACCCCCATTAATATTAATCTTATCCATTCATCTCACTTATACAACCTCAACATCCTCTCCGGTTCCCTCCAAAACAAACACTGCTCCTTCCTAATTTCATCCTTCTCTACTTTCGTCCCTCCATTCGGTCTTACAATCAACTGCTCCTCAGTCTCATACAACGGCCACTCTGGCGCACCGTCCACCTTGTGCGTATTCGGATCCCCAGACACAACGAAGCTTGCAATGTACGCATGGTACAGTTCCGCTACATCGGGATACTTTGTGCCCGGCGAACCATTCAAGTACCCTATATCCGCAGCATGCGGTACCCCTTCCCACGAAGGTGTCTGGTTGGGTGTGTCGAACTGAGCTTTATAGACCGGGATACTGACATTGGAGACCCTGTATGCAGTTTCCTGGACAGGACAGATATACGCAAAGTCAGCATAAGCAGTCGCAATGCGGAAGAACTGGGTACTGTTCGTCGAGTTTGCGTAGGGTGAGTTGGGGAACTCGACAGGATCTGGATACAGCCGATCTAGTTCCTCCATATCATCTTGTGTTAGTCCTGGAGCTAGGTTTTTTATGTAAGCCTGGACTTCGGATTCCGTTTCGAGATCCTTGGGGACGAATCCTCGTCCCTCGTCCGTTACGCTGGTTGTTAGGACTGGGAGATGGAAAAATTCCCCTTCGATCCCGACGGTGGAGCCCATCTTTTCGAATAATGGCGCGTCTGAGACGGGCTGGAATGGCCATGTTAGGTTGTAATTGTATTCGCTGAAAATTCTCTGGTTGGTGGTCTGAATGGTATCGATATCCACCGACCGCAGACACTCCAAAACAGCGTCGTTGTCACCATCAGTCGAACATCCTACAGCATCCATATATTCGGCGAACTGGCGTTCATAGAGCGGGTACGTAGCCGGAGGAAAAGATCTCGCAGTGACAGAACCAGAAGCCATATAAGCCTGCGAAAAGAGCGGCTTCCCAGCCCCCTTCCCATAGTCATGCGAATAATGAATCGCCACCGAATGCGCTCCAGCCGATTGTCCTCCCAAAGTAACAGCCTCAGCATCCCCACCAAAGGATCCAATATACTTCTGCACGAACTCAAGCAGCATGCGTTGATCGCGCACTCCTAAGTTCAACAAGTCTTCATCCTGAAACAACTTCGAAGGCAAGGATCCTAAACTCGATAACCGGTATTGGAACGTCACCGCCATGACGGGGATACCTGAGGACGCTACAAACGACACTCCATCAAGCGATCTCCCATCACCACTGGTAAACGCTCCCCCATGTATCCAAACCAGGACTGGGAGTTTTTGAGTTAAGGGGATACCGGTGGGTCTGTATACATTCAAACTTAAGCAATCCTCGGATTGCGGGGACGTGTTGCTGGGGTCTTGGATACAGATTGGACCGTACTCAGTCGCATTTCTGACGCCTGTGAATTTCGCAGGCGCAGTCGCGGCAGCAAAGCGGTGTTGTGTCGCGTAGTCGATTCCTAACCATGCGTCCACGGAGACACTGGCACCGTTGTTGTTGGTGCCATTGAGTTGGGTTCCTTGGAATGAACCGTAGTCTGGGAGGTCGATTGTGAGGTTGATTGCGAGGGTAGTAGAGAGGACGTCAGCGGAGATTGAGAGGGCGGTTATGGAGTGGGGAAGAAGGGTGGATAGAGTAAAGAAGAGGTAAACGAGTGACTTCATATTTAGAATAAAATAAAGTTTTTCTTTAAAAAAACAACGAGCGTAAGAACTACCACACAATCACCGGGCATATTCCTCGCTCAACGAGGGGGGGACTCGCACTTACTTAAACAACCCATCGTCCACGTGCTATCGTCCATCGTAATGACCGAAATCCCCACCCGCGACTGAACGTATGTACTTACTTACTCCTCACGAACCGTCCACGTGCCTACCTTGATAAGAAGTCTCTCGTATAATTAGTCGGATACCTAGGTACGTACGGAGTACTGATCCATGTGATCCATGCATCCCTGTTCACGCGGAAATGGGATTTATTGAGTAAAGAGGGGTTGGTTCGTTAGTTGGTTAGTTAGTTAGACACGGGATATACAATGAACATGGGTTTTGGATTTGGTTAGGGTTGGTTTGATGGTATGTGTGCTCAGGTGCAGGTGTGTGTGTGGAGCTGAACTGAGTTGAGCTGAGCTGAGCTGAGCTGGGCTGGGCTGAGAAAGCGTACATACATACATGAAGCATGTAATGCAATGCAATTAAAAATACATGCAATGCAGAAGTATTGTAATCATGAGGGTGTGGTGGGTGTTACGTCATAAGCACGAAGTACATACTCATCAAACCCATCATACATATGAATAGATCCCTCGGCATCAAGCTTTCCCACAAGATCCCGCACAAGACCTCCAAAGATTATGATTCCCTTTTTTTCCCTCCCTCCCTAAAATGCGATTTCAGTGGAGGGATTTTAAAAAAAACATGGGTATGTACGAAGTAAAGAGATTGAGATGCTCGTTCTCGGATTTGGGTTTACATTTGGGTATGGGGTTTGGGGTTTCTTCGGCCGTGTTGTGGGGTTGGTTGCGTTTTGATAAGAGTTAGTTGACGTTTAAATAAATGCCCCTTTTCCTTTGGAACAAAAAAAAGAGAAGAATACTTCATACATGGTTTGAATAATGATGGGTTTTGGGTTTAAGAGGTGTGTGTGATGGGGGTTATAGTAATGGATGATGTTGTCCGGCTTCCTTGTGCCGTGTTGTGAGGATTAGGTGGTGCAGGATTTATTGGTGATGGATTTGGGTGTGGAAAATAGGTGCCGGTTAATGTTTGGCAGTTGCCGCGGTTTAACCGGTATTCTAACTTTATCTGAGAGGGGGAGTGAGCGAGTGAGTCAGGGTAGATACTTGGGATCGGTGATTCAAGTCTGTGCGGAGAGGGGTTTAGGTAGGTAGGGATGGCTAGGTTCAGCCGTTTGAACCGGGTTTCTTTTATTGGAATTCCTTCGATGGATGCGATGCATTTTAGAGAGACCGAGTCATGTCAAGTAGAAGATATTATCTATTATACAAACTTCCACAGCTTAGATACGTAACACATGGGGTTATCTGTGAGATTCGGATCACTCGAGGGATCAGTAGATGCCATCATCCTGGGTGTCTTCACACCCCATAATGACCATATGCAATCCGTGAGCTCATACTGCCATTGGATACGATGCCCGCATGCTTTGGCGAGGACGTCGCATCGAACTAACACCTTCCAACAATAACTGAGATACTTTTTCAGTTCCGTTGTGTTCTTTAGATGGAGCGGGTCATCCGCAACAACGGATCGTCTTCGAGGAATGTATTCTGCAAATTCCATAATCATCAGACCGAGTTCGGTAGGGAGACCTTTCGTACGGAGATAGTGGAGGATGAGTAGAAAGTCGTCTTGACTTGGACTATAAAAGTCTTTGTATTTCGCACGGTACTTGAGTTGGGAAAGTGGCATGCGGCCTAAGAACTGATTATTTCGTTCCCAACCATCGTACATTCCGCGTGGAACCCCGAAGAATTCGCGGTGTGGGAATGTATGACAATCGTGTAGGAGTTGGCCGGTGCATCGTAGAAGCATCTTTTGGTAACAACGCGAGTCTCGGTAATCGAGCTCCTCTGATTGTTTCCGCATGGCGGGATCGTAGGCTTCGGGTTTTAGATAGAGGACGTTTAGACATGTGTAGGCCGTTAGGGTTGATTGCATGAGCTCTCCCCATCCGTAGCGACGTGAGTTCTCTGGATACATACTGAAGAGCGTATCGAGGTTGTTTCCTGGTTGGTTTCGAATACGGAAAAGGATGTCCAATTTGTCGGTCATAATCAGCATGTTGGCGAGGTAAGTCTGCTTTACCTCTACACTGGAAGGCATGCCATTCCGACTGCAACGACAATCTAAATGCGCAGTCCAAAAGCTCATGTATCGTGCTTTCACGGACATATAAACCGGCCTACAGCCGCCAGTGGAAGTAGGGACGTAGCATGGATGCTGTTCATCCCATTGCCAAGGAGACCTGGAGTGTTTGTTCATGATACTTTCGATATTCTTGGCTGTAGCATCATCTATAAGGATATCATCTGGATCTAGCGGCTCACAACTATCACTATATTTCCCTCTCTCGGTCTCGGCGAATTCTTCAATGGCCCTGGAAAAGGCTCTTGTGAAATAGGTAAGTTCTTTTGCTTGATCGGGTTTCTGGCAAGGGAATATGTTGGTTACGCCTTGGTAACGTTGATTGTCGGGTATGAACTTGAAATGAGAAGCAAAAGTGCGCCACGGAAGGTTATGTGCTTGATGTGCCATGATGGAAAGTTGTATGTAAAAGA
Source organism: Rhytidhysteron rufulum CBS 306.38 (assembly GCA_000467735.1). Taxonomy (NCBI): domain Eukaryota; kingdom Fungi; phylum Ascomycota; class Dothideomycetes; order Hysteriales; family Hysteriaceae; genus Rhytidhysteron; species Rhytidhysteron rufulum. The sequence goes on from AJFL01001034.1 coordinate 19,483, forward strand.
GCAACGTTGTTTTTCCTGGGTGCTGTAGAAGAAACAGAAGCTAAAATGAGATGAATATTGAGGTCCTTGGAATAAGCTTTGCGGCACTGTTGACTCTTGTACTTGGATTCGACTCGTACGTCAATGGGAAAAATGGATCACTGCAAGGTTTCGTTAGCATAGCCACAATCCTTTAGAAAAGCTCCAGATCGGTCTATCTTTTGATAGCTAGTATTTCTGGTAGCAAGATAGATGAAATCAACATTATGTTTTCAATATGAGGAGGATATCATTGTTGGTCTGATGGTTATGCGAAGGGACCGTGTAGGAGGGGGAGAGTGATGACGTAACGGAGCCACTAAGCCATATCGGGAATTCCAATCACGTGCGTGATCGACTTAGTCAACCTTAGAAGGCTCTCTCATGCTCGACTTCTTTTCATCTGGCGTGATTACTGTATGCTCATCAAGGAGGTAGTGAGCGATGAGATGGGCTAGAACCAGGTGGTGCCGAGGCAAGAGAAGCGCTTCTGGATGGTCTTGATGATTAGGAACTGCTGCGCGAACCTCGGCTTGACGATGATTCCTGGTTGCTGATTTCTAGGGCCGGTGAAGATGTTCTGCAACGACCTCGGGACGACGTTGAGATGATAAGGCAGAAAGGATTGTAGCGGCGAGCTGAGCAAAGCGCAGTTTCATCAGGATGGGGGCGGAAAGGAACAGGCTTGGCGAACCCATTCTCCAGACGTCGCTGCCTTTCCATCCTCTTCTGCTTTCTCTCTCCGCCGCGGCAACCTGACCACCTGCTCTGCTCCTACCTAGGTCCTAGGTCCTAGGTCCTCCTACTCTCAAACACGCCCACTCCGTGATTCTCGTCGCCCAACCCCCCGCCCTCCTTGTCTGTGCTTACTCGCCACAGTTGATTTGGCCTTTCGTCCCTTCTCTTTCCTGTCGCCCTTACCCCCTCTCATCCCCCTCCCCCTCCCCCTCGTCCCCTCTCTCCACCGCCCTCGCCCTGAACATCAACCAGCTGAGCCCTAGCCACGTTGTCGCCAACAAGGTCGCCCTACCTATGCCATCCGCCGTTCCCTCGGCTTCAGTCGAGAGACTGACAATGAGACTGACAATGAGACTGGCACCGCGTCCTCGCTGGCCGTACCATCCGTCTGACAATTGTCCTGACTGCCCTGATTGTCACAAAACTCCAGTTCTTCCGCGCTCCAGCCATGGCTCTGCAGGGGCTTGGTCTTCACTCGACCTGCAGGTTCCCGTCTGATGTAGCCCGGGTGCACTCGTCCCTCCAGTCTATTTCCTCCATCTCCCGCCGGAAGGCTATCCGCCCGATCGTGGTGATGGTGAACGGCCTCAAGGACTGCAATCCCCTGCAGCTAACCCTAACTGATGGATTGGGAATGTTTCAAACAGCTAGCTAACCAAGAGCACAGCCCGTCGTTCCAAGTTGCCTGCTGTATACGCCTTGTAGAACTCACAAACCCCTCGGTCGCACTGCTGATGTAACAGCCTGGGCGGCCTACCATGATGGCCGCCAACCAAACCGGCCACATTCTTGGCCCTAAGGCCTCAGCCGAACTGCCATGCTTCCTAATTCAGCACTCCAATTCGCCCTAACGAGTATGCCCTCCCAATTCATCAGGCATCATGTTCGCCCTTGCAAATCAGTCCATGACCGCCGGCGTACCTTGTGCCTCCGCCCACCGTATCCACACATTCCAGAAGCTTTTCTTTCCGCCAAAGCGGTGGCTATGGGAGCCGCCCTCATTGACGTGGACTTAGGATTTTGCTACGAATCCTATCATGGCGCTGATAGATTTCATTCCACGGCATTTGCCCTCTTCTTACCAGTCGACTCTCCATAAGTATATATATTATCTCCTTCTCACGCTCGTCAAGTCTTTTTCTGAAAACCATATCAAAATCGGCCCTCATACCTCCTTTCACTGCAGCCTATCATCTCAGACAGTTCTGCTCATCCATCTTTCACTCAAGTGATGACTTCATCCACGGGTCAACAAACCTCCCCCAGCTTCTCCCACATAGGAGCATGGTCCGAAGGACACCAAGAACCAGACCCAGATCACTCTCCTCTAGCCCACCAACGTCCCATGCCGCCAACCGCGCATAACCCCCGCATCTCCACCCTCTCTCCAACACAACGCTGGCTGCAAGAATCCACGGCCGAAGCACCGTGGACTTCCCATCGCGTTTCACGTCCCCGCTCCCGAGTTCCCAATACACCACCAAACAAGATCTCATCTGCAACGAAGTCACGGAACAGAAACAAACGAAGCCTCAGAACGGTCGCCACGTATGGTTGTTCAGAACCCTATGACTCCGCTCCCGGTCCAAGGGATGGAGGTTGATCTTCACCCGAGATTAAAAGAGACAAAGGAAATCGAGAACTCAGATCTGAACGTTTTCAATGTCATCACACAAGGAACGGGTACCGGCGTTTTTGTGAGACTCAGGGATGGGGGGTTTGCGTGGGGTTTGGTTTGAGTGGTTCCACAGGAAGAAGTCAACAAGGGTTCTCTAATTTCTCAATAATTCGGCATTGGTATATTTCCTGGCTTTTGCGGTTACTGGGGTTTTTTGGTGTTTTGGGTACAAGGTTTCTTGGTTGTATTATGTTGCACGTTTGGTGTGATCAGTTAGGTAGTTCGTTCGGCTGCTTGGTTTTTGATTTTCTGTGGTACTGTTATACCCTACCCTGGTAATATGCGTTTAGACCATGATAGATTTGATTCGGTAGTTAATATCAACATCAATTATCAAAACCTTTGGAATGCCGGGAAAATCAATCACTCCAGTTTGCATTTATGTAATGGTCGGAACAACGATGATTCCACCAAGACAGAATCCATCTCATTCATCTTCGTCGCTTTCATATCAAAATATACCTAAGTAACCACCCATTCATCCATGCATGCATTTAATCATGACTAGAAGAAGAAGAAGAAGAAGAAGAAGCAGA